>OY856415.1:88828834-88993834 GCA_963693085.1 Alisma plantago-aquatica | reverse complement strand
GGAGCTGGAGGCGGAGGAGCATTCAGTCACGTGAGGCAGAGCTGGAGGCGGAGTAGCAGGAGAGGAATTGTTAAAGTAGGTTTCTAGAGAAACACGGGGTAGGGTAATGAGGAGGGTAAGGGTTTTTAGCAGGGTTAAGTAAGATACTCAAGGACAACCAACTAGGTATAAAGCCTCACAACTTGCTACTTAAACCTTAGAGTTGAGTCCTCCTCAAGGACAACCAACTAGGTATAAAGCCTCACAACTTGCTACTTAAACCTTCCTCAGGGTCTAAGGCACTCTTTATCTCATCTCAATAGGTAAACTCCTACCCCAGGCACATAGGTTCCATAAGCATCATCCTCTCTTTAGGGTTTGGTTCCTCTAACGGCCACCAAGATATCATCAAGCTCCAGGGGTTAAGGATAGGGCAACCACTATCATCCACTAGGTCACATCATCCTCAACTCCCCACTATTCCTCATATCTCAGGGTTTTAGGCTTCCAACCACCTTGCTGGGGCCCTGCTTTCTCTCTCTAGAGCTAACTCCACATCCAACCATACTACTAGAGGTCCTTTCTTTATGAAGATGGATCAAGCTCACAAACACACCCCTTCATGGGTGAAGCCTATGTTCAAACTTATGTTTGCTCGAGGTTATCCATAGCTCTTTATGCTTATCTCATAAGCTATCCATCATGCTTATTGGCCAGGGTTTCAACCTACTGTCGCACCACTGACGTACTCTTGGTGCATGTTATCCCCTACTTGCATAAGCCTATAGGGTTTCTATAGATTCTTCACTAACCTCATCAATGAAGGAGCTATCCTTCACTCTAACACGCACACCTCTTTCCAGGGTTGGGTCACCCAAAGGTACTAGGTTATCTAACATCTCATGGCTCATATGGCATCCCAAGGCATGTCCATTCCAAACACTCGGTCAACCATGACATCTAACTCATCATGTCATCTCTCTCTCTCTAACCTTCACTTAGGGTTAGGGTTAAAATCATCCTCAGAGGATGTGCCAGGTCTCTACCTTAAATGGAGATTTCTACCTCCAAGACTAACTCTCTCTTTACTTATCCTCCTGACAAGAAGGTCTATCATCAAGTCTTCTCCTGAGGACAATGACAACTCATGTCATACGACCTAAGCATGTATCTATTCTTTAGTTTGTGCTTAATCTATTAAGCTTATGTGCATGACATCTTATTTACATGCTTTTCATTAATTTGGTGGAGGATTCCCTAAACCTTATCAACCTTACCCATACCTCAAGAGGGTGAAGAGAAGAGAGAAAACCCTAATCCTTAAGGTCCTTAATAGAATTTTAGTTGAAAAGGGATTAACAAGATGAGAGAGTCCTAAAGGTATCTTATTTCGAGTCATATACTAAGACATCGACCAGGAAGTCACACAATCTGAGAGTCCTCATATTCTGACTAGCGGTGCGGAGGAAAATATTGCCAGCCCCCAGACATGATCCTTTTCTAGACACCTCAGTCTTTCGGACAATCCTCTAATAACTCCCTTAGTTCTATGGAATTTGTAAAATTTAATAATGATTAAAGATTAAGTGAGGAACCTATGCTCTGATACCAATTGTAACGACCCGCCTCCCGGTAACCCCCAATTAAGGGAGACCGAAAGGTCAAAGCCGTTATCCAATACCCCAAATCAAAGGTTCGACAAATAATCAATAATAATTATCAAATTTTACCAACTAAATTGAAAACCGGTATAAAATAAAACTTTGCATACCTTTTAAAAACTTTGGAAAACTATCTATCCACAACTTGAATTATTCTATCTAATCCTCCTTGTACTTTACTTCTTATTTTCACGATGTGTCACTTTACTGTTTGTGCTTTTCAAACTTGTACCTAAAATGCTGAAAAACAAAACATCGGTCAGCATATCGAAATATACTGGTTTGTGGGGACAACCAAAAGTTTGCACATATGAATAACAATCTAATTATCACAATCAAGTTAATTAACATGCCAATTTATGCTTTTCAGTATGACATTCTCCACCACTTTTGCCCTAACCCTGGCATACCCACCTTAGGGTTTCTTTTGCCAATGACTTAAGGCCACCTTCTCAATCCCGAGCTTGGTGCCTGGGGTCACCACTCATGGTGCCCTCTAGTCATGCAATATCATAGGCCACCTTCTCATTCCTGAGCTTGGTGCCTGGGGTCACCACTCAGGGTGCCCATTGGTCTACCCATCTGCGCCTGACCTTTGGCATCATCCATCAGGGTGGCATGTAGGTGCGAGAATACATACTTATATTATTAATGTGATAATCTTAGTAACTTTATAATTTGCAAGTATGAACATCCAAACTGATAATTTGCATTCAATGCGATTAACCATCTGAAAAATCCTCGGGAAACTAAGGCGGTTATTCATAATTAACCACATACCTGATTTGCAGATTCAACAAGCTATTAATAATTCCAAGAAAGCAAGTAATCCAAGAAGCAGTTCAACAATCACAGAATTCTTTAAAAGCATACGTAACCTATTTACTACACTTTACCAAGAATATTTCTATTTAATTGAATTCGATTCACTTTCTAGGGCTTATAATCTGCATTAGGGTTTCATTAGAGTTCTTTTTAGATCTTTTTATATCTTTCCTCATTTGTATCCACAAAACCCTAAAACAACAGTTCTAGGTGTAAAACCCTACTTACTCACATATTCACATTAAAGCCTTTTTATCATCTACTAGACAAAGGTTAACCTAATGTCAATTTTATACAAAGGACTTCAAATTATATATCATGATCAACCATTAACCTTAAGTTAGGGTTTCTAAACTATTATGCATCTTCATGCGTACAAAACCCTAAAACATGCATGATATCATCTTAATTAGGTTCAATCCTTCTTATTATTCTCCACAAGTTATTATATCCCAAAATCAACATAATTAAGACATTAAACCCAATTTCTAAACATAATTAGGGTTTCTAAGTGCTTAATCATTCTTATTCAGAATAAAACCCTAAAATATGCAAGAAACATCTAGATCCAGTTCAAGTTCGTCATTACCTATTTGACATGTTGTACTTACTCAATTTCATCCACTAACACAATATGAACTTAACCAGTATGTTCAATTAGGGTTTCTTAATCTAATAGAGAAGCACTTTTCATTAGATTAAGACACTTTTGCAAATATGAACAGATCCAGGTTCTCAAACCAATTTTAATGTGTTCCTCATATTTTTCTAAGCAACTTTCATATTTTAACTTTATTCATCTGAGCTTCCTATCAAAGGATATGATTTTTGCAAGAAAGACATTAACTTGGGTTATTTGTTATCCTTTCAGGAAAAACGATGGCCATCTGATCTGTGGTCCCATGGACCACACGAAATCCAATGGTCTACGCCTTACTTTGCGATCAAATATAAGCCAAAGACAGAAAAGCCCTTACCTTCCTTCACAACCATCAGGGGCAAGGAGGTCATTTCCCCCTTTCTTGTTACGACCCCACCTCCCGATAACCCCCAATTAAGGGAGACCGAGAGGTCGAAGCCGCACCAGTAACTTCCGGATCAAAGGTTTGACACTTAACCAAGAACAATTATTAAATTTCAACAATCTATACTGAAAATCTGTAATAAAATTTTTCATACCTTTTGAAATTTTTGGATTTCTAAACTTCTATCCATGTATGTATTCTACTCTAACTAATCCTCCTTGCATTTTACTTCATGTATTTCACAATATGACGATTTACTATTTGTCCTTTTGGCTTGTACCTAAAACGCCGACAAACAAAATGTCGGTCAGCCAAAGCTGGTATGTGGGAGAAACAATAATCATGCAAATATGTTAACAATGTAATCCTTCAATTAATCATTTATCAACCAAGATTACATTTTAAGCCACACTAGTCAATCCTTACCTATCCCCTAACTCTGTGCTATCCCTTGTATGCTACCTCTCTTTAGGTAGATTCTTACCCCCATGGACCTACCTTACAGGTAGCCAATACCTAGGGTAATAGAGTCGCATGGCACTACCCAAAGGTAGCCCAATATCTAACTCATGATGACTTGATGGTCCTACCCCATTGGTAGCCATTTACTAAGTCATTTAATGACTTGATGGACCTACCACATTGGTAGCCATTTACTAGGTCAACTATTAAGCCACAGAGCGGACCAGGATCTGAGCTAGTAGGCACATATCTTAGGTGATAGTCATATACACGTTATAGTTTGCATGAATTAAAATCACCCAACAATTAATTCATGTCATCGATGAAAACTTCGGTAAACCTCAGAAAACTAACTCGATATATTCATAAGCGTAACCAATACCTGTATTGCTGATTCAGATACAAAATTAATCAGAACACAAAAATCCCAATCAAGCAACCAATCATGCACAGAATCCTTAAATAAATATACCAATTTCCTTTTATTAATATTTATCCAATATCATCATCATCCTTAGGATTTCTATTCCAATTTTAGGGTTTCCTTGGGAATTAGGGTTTTTCCTCCATTCTTAGTTATTAAGAACCCTAATTCATCAAATCTACTTAAAACCTTTAAATTCTCTCCTTTTGATATTTTTAACAGTCTTAGGATCATCATTTAGTAATTCACTTCCTTAATCCCAAATATCATGGTTTTCCTCTTCTTTTACCCCAATTAGGGTTCCCATATGAATTATTCTTCATTTATGGATTACAACCCTAAAACTACCAATTTTGTATACCAAACGGATGAAAACTCTATATTATTAATCAACAGGTTAATATCTTTCAAATTAACCTATTAGTCTTCAAAGATGTATCCTTTATATTCAATTTAGGGTTTCTAAGGTTTCCTACAAAACCCTAACCATCTCAATTATCTTCATTAAGAATTATCTAATCCAAACTATGTTCAAGAATCAAAAACTCATATTTACTCAAATCAGGGTTTTTAGTCTATTAAACCATGTTCATGATCATAAAACCCTAAAACCAACATACTAATCATCTTTTTATGATATTACCATTCCTTTTATTCTTAACAGGTTAAGATTAATCAAAAACATATAAAAGGTTTATCATGTTCGTTTTTACATCATTCTAGAGGTTTTCTATCAATTAATGCATCAAAAGATGTAAAACCCTATACTTTTTGAGTTTCAAGCAAAATTAGGCTTCATACATAATTTCTTTGTGTTCCTCTCGTTCTGAGGATCAATTTTCATATAGGACTTGTTTTAATCCGAGTTTCCTGAAATTAATTACAATTTTTGCAAGATTTTACTTACTTGGCCAATCAGGTTGTGCCACGTGTGTGCTCCATGCAACGTTGCCCTTTGTTTTGGAAAACATAACAAAATGACCGTTATGCCCTTGGTTAAGTTGCACGCGCCTTCAGCCCGTGGAGGGCATTTTTGTCCAACGACGACTTTCCTTTCTTCAACCTCATGCAGCTATTGCTGCGTCGCCCTAGCCGTCAATCTGTAGCCAAGTGTGGGTCGTTCCTCCCTCTCTGGACCACGAAGCTCACTGGAAGTCCTTGCCCTATCTCCGCCGTGTCCTCGCGTGCGTGGGGCGCCTCTGGTCCATGGCCAATTCGGCCGTTTCAAGCGCGCCCATCCTGCGCCGCTTGGCTGGTCGTGCAGCCAGTTGTAGGTCTTTTGCGCGAGATCGTCGCTAGGGTACAATAACTGATTGGTCTGGAGTGGTCGTGGAGGCTTCCCACCTTGAGAAAGACCATAAACAACCCTTCGTCGCTCAGGGATATGGCTACACCCTCATGGTTAGGGTTGGTGGATTTAAACAAGAAGAAGGAGGGAGAAGAATGCTCAGGATCCTCCTAGACTTTGCCTAGGGCTCTACCATTATATAGGGGAGGGTTATTGAAGTCCTAGGACGTCTATCCACGGAAAAACAAGTCACTTTATCAAAGGAACAACAAGTTCCTTAGTTAGGAAGCATTCTCTCTCCTTTTAAAAATTCCTTGGTAACCCATATGCTTTGGTTATTAGGAAATTCAAGAATTATCTCTTTTTATCTTCCTTGTGTTTGGCTTTAAACCCATTGTCACAAACTTAAGTATTCCTTTTAATAGAAAATACTTCCTTTTTATCAATATCACAAAATTCATTAATAATGTATCACATTATCCTTTTATTTTTCAAATTTGAAATTTTCTCTTTCTTTCCTCTTTATTGGGGCTCCTGGACCATAAGAAACTCTATTATTTCGAAATTCTTTTCCAAGGGTATATATTATCCTTCTAGATTCATCTAAATGCATTATTCCTCATTATCTTGTTTTATTCTTATTAAAATATTTCCTTTTGAAGATTTCTCTTTATTTCTCTTTTATTTTCCTCATTGGTATTCTTTTTAACATTAGGAATCCTTGGGATACGAAATTCCACCAAGGATAACCCAATTATACCCTTTTCTACTTATTTCCAACATTTTAACATTAATTTCAATTTCTTTCTTACTAAAGAAATACTTAATTAATCTTTTCTTTTCTTATTGCTTTCTTTTTGCAACTTTGGGCTCCTTGAACCCAAGGAACCCAAGAGGCACGAAATCCATCCTTGGATTACATCTCTTTGCCTTCTAGAGGTTTCTACCTCTTTCTTTTCTCAAATATTCAATTATTCATTTACTAATTGAATTTTCTTGTTATTTGGGCCATATAGCCAATAAAGCCCACAACACAGTCATCAAGGCTATTGTAAACGAAATCCATTTATTCAAACCAAATTATATAATTATTTTTTCAAATATATGTAATATGAGAAATTACATTTCTCACCAAATAAACCCAAAAATTGGGGTTGTAACATCCTTCCCCTCTTATAGGAATTTTGTCCTCAAAATTCAATCAAACAAAACAAACATTTCAGGATAAGACTTTTCCATGTCCATCAACAGCCCCTATGTGGCTTTGCCTTACCCATGGCACTTCCAAAGAACCATTATTATCACATATTCTTTTCTCTGAGTTCTTTCATCCTGGCGTCTATAAACTGCACAGGTGACTCAGGTCATTTCAGCCTCCCTTGGGGCTCACTAGGTTCATTGTTTAGCTCATGGTCTGGGTACCTCACATAGTGCTCTAAATTGGACACTTGGAACTCATCACACCTTTCTTTATCCTGAGGGGTAAGGTTATCCATAACCTTCTCCACCAATGCGTCTCAAATGGACTCATGTATCGGGAACTCAGCTCTCTTAGCTATAACTTAGAGGGGTCGAATTTTCATGTCACATATTCTTCCACAGTGAACTGCCTGTCAGTCTACTTTGCATCTGCTCACGACTCTTATCATCTCTAGGCTCCTTTCAGCCATTGCACGATCAAAGCGACTTCATCTCCACACACTGTGGTCCTTTTCTAACTACACGTGGTCCTTTCACCAACATCACCTTACTGAAGTGGTGACCGACACAACCTCTCTTATAGAGCTTCTTTGAATCCCGATACTGGCTATGGTGGTTAACTTCACATCTTGCATAGGACAAGGACTGTCTCTAGCTATCACCCCAAATGAGCACATATGCTCTCATCAGACCCTTTGGTCTGGATCGTACTAACCATTAGTTAGGGGTGATAAACTGTACTAACATCGAGTCCTTCATGTACCTACTTCCACCTTTCGGAAGGGAACCTTTAGGTCAAACTCAAGAACCTTTGAACTCGCTTCATGGTTTAGTTGAACCATCTCTCTCATTGGTAGTTCAACCACATCTGTCCCTTGACAGAACTCTTTCTTTCTCATGTCATCTAGGTAAGGCGATCTACCATAACCCATATTGCATCTCGACCTTCCTTGGTCCAGGGGAGACCTCTCACAACATCCATAATGATGAACTCCCATTCCCTCTCAGGGACTCTTTTGTCCTCTATATCGATACACTGGGTTACTGGGGTTCGTTCTTTACCTCCTGGCTTGCATGGCCATATACCACATGCAACTTCATCTTAAGCATCCAAAGTGCTATTTTCATTTACTATCTTGGTAGAACCACAGTGTATGGTGATCTTCAATCACGATTTCCTGTATGTCATGATTCCTCAAGATCGATTCCTTCGAAACCCTAAACCACTCTAGTCAGGGTTTCATCACCTTCTTTTCCAAAGAAGTGCATCTGAGGTTCTACCACCATCCTTTCATTGCAATCAAGGACTAGACTGGCTACCCAAACCACCATTAACTTGTTCAACATATCTCATTACATCAGAGTATTAACCAAACCTATCTCCTTTCCAAACTTAGGGTTAGACTAACAACCTCTTCTAGCTTCTAGCCAAACTAGTCAGATACATCTCAACCAGATCATCCATTACCACTTCACATCCATAGGTATTAGGTAACATTGAAGACATGCACTCCCATGTTGTTCACTTATCATCTCCAACTCAAATTCTAAGTCTGTATTCATCAAGCACACTCTCTGATCTCATCAACATGGTGATCAAACTCAACCTTATAAGACCCACCTCTTGGTTTTTGAATTCAACCTGGTATAACTCATCACTCATGCTAAAAACATCCTTATAAGATGACTACCTTATTTCTCTTTAGCGTTTGCAAACCATCCTTGTATCATTCACTTTACCAGGGTATGTTATCTTCTCTGTCCTCATACCTCATAGCAACCTTCCAACTCACATCATCTTTTATCCTTGGTGTATGGCATGCGTACTGTCCTATCTCTCACTCCCATAACAAGAGGAAATAAGCATTTGGCTGCAGTCCCAAATACAGAGTTCTTCCTATTCCAAGAGTAGAGATGGTACATCCCACCTTGCCAGTACACCTTTAAATCTAAGTTGAAACATGCTATTTATGCTTCCATATTACAATCATCTTGATATCCAAGTTACCTCCATGGAAAACTAGTTTCGAACCTACTTGGGTCACCTCACAATCCTTGGTCATCTCCTCTAGGTCTATAGGGTGCCGGCACTTTTGGGGTCATCCCTCTTCCTTCATGCATCAAGAAAGTTCCCTACTCATCTGCCTTTTGGGTCCCATGAGTTCATGAAGGTGATCAATCTCCTAACCCATGACCCTCAGGCAATGATAGTTGTTACCTCCCGACTCTATGGTCATGTACAACTAGGGAATTAGGCAACTCCTACTTTCATCGGTCTTATCCCTACCTAACCCTAGGATAGACTTAGGATTCTCCATTTATAGTACATGTCCAACTTAGAACCTCGCCCAAGCCTTCATCATCTCTCTTTGTATACATGGGTTGACATCCATCCTTTCATAGGGGTCATGGTGACCTATCTACCTTGGTCAGGCCCCTTACCAGTTACCTCCATGGTAACACATCCGCATGCACTTAGAGATGGATATCTATGGGTCTACAGGTTCATTCTCATACCATGTACTTTTCACTTAGCTTCTCAAGATCCTATGAGACCTCTTTAGGTTACCTTAAACCAAAAAAATTGATATACACCCTACCAAAGGGGTCCCTCTCCCAGGATGGGAGGAAAACTATCCCTTGACAACAAGGTCACAAAAGCTCTTAGGTCTAGGGTTTACATCCACATGAGCCTACTTAACCCTAGCAAGCTATTAAGGCACAAGCAGATCACCTACTAAACCATGCTAGGTCATACATGTCCTCTTTCCTCGATGCTGGATCAAGATAATACTTTCCTTTATCATCAACCTAGTTATGAGGGGTTCATCAAACATACCTTAAACTTAAGGGGCTTCCCTTTTCCTATATACATGAGGAGTACCATGCTCTCTTCTATAGGAACTCAACTCTCATCATGAGCATTAGGTACACCACTTCCCCTCTTAGGCCTAGGGACCCTAGGTTCACTTGTAGGTGTCCAACTGCATGCTCTATCTCTTAACCACAAACCAAACATGTAACGGGTATGACATACCCTTCTTGTCATCTTTTTCTTTGATCAACACTTTAAAGTTGAGTCCTCCTCAAAGACAATCAACAAGGTACAAGGCCTCATAACCTGATACTATACCTCTCCGGGTCTAAGGAACTCTTCTTCTCATCTATACCATAGGTATAGAGGTACCAGCAGACTCATCCTCTCTCTAGGGTTTGGTTCTTCTCATGGCAACCAAGACATCAGCAACCCCTAGGGATCAAGCATGTGGAGACCACTATCATCCACTTAGGTCGCATCATCCTCGACTCCCCACTGTTCCTCATATCTCGAGGTCTAGGTTTATGACCTTCTTTCTTGGTGTCCTGCTCTCTCTCTAACCCTACAACCAACCTCACCATTAGAGGTTCTCTCTTCATGAAGGATCAACCTCAAAAGCATGCCCCTACCTGGATGAAGCATATGTTCAACTTATGTTCGCTCAAGGTTATCCATAGCTCTTTATGCTTATTTCATAGGCCATCCTTCCTACTCTCCCGGTCAGGGTTTCAACCTATTGCTAACACTACTAACATACCCTGGGTGCATACTATGCCCTATTCGCATAAGCCCATAGGGTCTCTACAGGTCCTTCACTAACATCATCATCGAAGGATCTATCCTTTACCCTAACATGCATGACCCTTTCCAGGGTTGGGTTTCCAAAGGTGCCAGGCCACCCATGGATCATATGGCATCCCAAAGGCATGTCCTTTCAAACACCTGGTCCAACTCATCTCTCTCTAACCTTCACTTAGGGTTAGGGTTAGCATCATCCTCAGAGGATGTGCCAGGTCTCTACTTGCAATGGAGATCTCTATCTCCAAGACTAACTTATCCTCCTGACAAGAAGGTCTAGCCTCATGTCTCTTCTAAGGACATGACAACTTATGTCATACGACCTAAGAATGTATCTATTCTTTCATTTGCGCTTAATCTATTAAGCTTATGTCCATGACATTCTATTTACATGCTTTTCATTAATTTGATGGAGGATTGCTTAGACCTTATTAATCTTACCCATACCTTAAGAGGGTGAGGAGAAGAGAGAAAACCCTAATCCTTAAGGTCCTTAACAGAATTTGTGATGAGAAGGGATGAATAAGATGTGAAAGTCCTAAAGGTATCTTATTTTGATTCATACCGTAAGACCTTGGCCAGATAGTCACACAGATCTGGGAGTCCTCATATTCCGACTAGCGGTGCGGAGGAAAATATTGCCAACCCCCAGTCGTGATCCTTTTCTAGACACCTCCATCTTTCGGATAATCCTCTAATAACTCCCTTGGATTCTATGGAGTTTGTAAAATTTAATAATTATTAATGGTTAACTGAGGAACCTGGGCTCTGATACCAAATGTTACGACCCCACCTCCCGATAACCCCCAATTAAGGGAGACTGAGAGGTCGAAGCCGCACCAGTAACTTCCGGATCAAAGGTTCGACACTTAACCAAGAACAATTATTAAATTTCAACAATCTATACTGAAAATCTGTAATAATTTTTTTCATACCTTTTGAAAATTTTGGATTTCTAAACTTCTATCCATGTATGTATTCTACTCTAACTAATCCTCCTTGCATTTTACTTCATGTATTTCGCAATATGACGATTTACTGTTTGTCCTTTTGGCTTGTACCTAAAACGCCGACAGACAAAACGTCGGTCAGCCAAAGCTGGTATGTGGGGGAAACAATAATCATGCAAATATGTTAACAATGTAATCCTTCAATTAATCATTTATCAACCAAGATTACATTTTAAGCCACACTACTCAATCCTTACCTATCCCCTAACTCTGTGCTATCCCTTGTATGCTACCTCTCTTTAGGTAGATTCTTACCCCCATGGACCTACCTTACAGGTAGCCAATACCTAGGGTAATAGAGTCACATGGAACTAACCGAAGGTAGCCCAATATCTAACTCATGATGACTTGATGGTTCTACCCCATTGGTAGCCATTTACTAAGTCATTTAATGACATGATGGACCTACCCCATTAGTAGCCATTTACTAGGTCAACTATAAATCCACAGAGGGGACCAGGATCTGAGCTAGTAGGCACATATCTTAGGTGATAGTCATATCCACGTTATAGTTTGCATGAATTAAAATCATCCAACAATTAATTCATGTCATCGATGAAAACTTCGGTAAACCTCGGAAAACTAACTCGATATATTCATAAGCGTAACCACATACCTGTATTGCAGATTCAGATACATAATTAATCAGAACATAGAAATCCCAATCAAGCAACCAATCATGCACATAATCCTGAAATAAATATAACAATTTCCTTTTATTAATATTTATCCAATATCATCATCATCCTTAGGATTTCTATTCCAATTTTAGGGTTTCCTTGGGAATTAGGGTTTTGTCTCCATTCTTAGTTATTAAGAACCCTAATTCATCAAATCTACTTAAAACCTTTAAATTCTCTCCTTTTGATATACTTAACAGTCTTAGGATCATCATTTAGTAATTCACTTCCTTAATCCGAAATATCATGGTTTTCCTCTTCTTTTACCCCAATTAGGGTTCCCATATGAATTATTCTTCATTTATGGATTACAACCCTAAAACTACCAATTTTGTATACCAAACAGATGAAAACTCTATATTATTAATCAACAGGTTAATATCTTTCAAATTAAGCTATTAGTCTTCAAAGATGTATCCTTTATATTCAATTTAGGGTTTCTAAGGTTTCCTACAAAACCCTAATCATCTCAATTATCTTCATTAAGAATTATCTAATCCAAACTATGTTCAAGAATCAAAAACTCATATTTACTCAAATCAGGGTTTTTAGTCTATTAAACCATGTTCATGATCATAAAACCCTAAAACCAACATACTAATCATCTTTTTATGATTTTACCATTCCTTTTATTCTTATCAGGTTAAGATTGATCAAAAACATATAAAAGATTCATCATGTTTGTTTTTACATCATTCTAGAGGTTTTCTATCAATTAATGCATCAAAAGATGTAAAACCCTATACTTTTTGAGTTTCAAGCAAAATTAGGCTTCAAACATAATTACTTTGTGTTCCTCTCGTTCTGAGGATCAATTTTCATATAGGACTTGTTTTAATCTGAGTTTCCTAGAATTAATTACGATTTTAGCAAGATTTTACTTACTTGGCCAATCAGGTTGTGCCACGTGTGTGCTCCATGCAACATTGCCCTTTGTTTTGGAAAACATAACGAAATGACCGTTATGCCCTTGGTTAAGTTGCGCGCGCCTTCTGCCCGCGGAGCGCATTTTTGTCCAATGACGACTTTCCTTTCTTCAACCTCACGCAGCTGTTGCTACGTCGCCCTAGCCGTCAATATGCAGCCAAGCACTGGTCATTCCTCCCTCTTTGGACCACGAAGCCCACTAGAAGTCCTTGTCCTATTTCTGCCGTGTCCTCGCGTGCGTGGGGCGCCTCTGGTCCATGGCCAAATCGGTCGTTTCAAGCGTGCCCAGCCTGCGTCGCTTGGCTGGTCGTGCAGCCAGTTGCAGGTCTTTTGCGTGAGATCGTCGCTAGGGTACGATAACTGATTGGACCGGAGTGGTCGTGGAGGCTTCCCACCTTGAGCAAGACCATAAACAACCCTTCGTCGCTCGGGGATATGGCTACACCCTCATGGTTAGGGTTGGTGGATGTAAACAAGAAGAAGGAGGGAGAAGAATGATCAGGATCCTCCTAGACTTTGTCTAGGGCTCTACCATTATATAGGGGAGGGTTATTGAAGCCCTAGGACGTCTATCCACAAAAAAACAAGTCACTTTCTCAAAGGAACAACAAGTTCCTTAGTTAGGAAGCATTCTCTCTCCTTTTAAAAATTCCTTGGTAACCCATATGCTTTGGTTATTAGGAAATTCAAGAATTATCTCTTTTTATCTTCCTTGTGCTTGGCTTTAAACCCATTGTCACGAACTTAAGTTTTCCTTTTAATAGAAAATACTTCCTTTTTATCAATATCACAAAATTCATTAATAATGTAACATATTATCCTTTTATTTTGCAATTTTGATATTTTCTCTTTCTTTCCTCTTTATTGGGGCTCCTGGACTCTAAGAAACTCTATTATTTCGAAATTCTTTTCCAAGGATATATATTATCCTTCTAGATGCATCTAAATGCATTATTCCTCATTATCTTGTTTTATTCTTATTAAAATATTTCCTTTTGACGATTTCTCTTTTACTTTCCTCATTGGTATTCTTTTTAACATTAGGAATCCTTGGGATACGAAATTCCACCAAGGATAACCCAATTATACATTTTTCTACTTATTTCCAACATTTTAACATTAATTTCAATTTCTTTCTTACTAAAGAAATACTTAATTAATCTTTTCTTTTCTTATTGCTTTCTTTTTGCAACTTTGGGCTCCTTGGAACCCAAGGAACCCAAGAGGCACGAAATCCATCCTTGGATTACATCTCTTTGCCTTCTAGAGGTTTCTACCTCTTTCTTTTCTCAAATATTCAATTATTCATTTACTAATTGAATTTTCTTGTTATTTGGGCCATATAGCCAATAAAGCCCACAACACAGTCATCAAGGCTATTGTAAACGAAATCCATTTATTCAAACCAAATTATATAATTATTTTTTCAAATATATGTAATATGAGAAATTACATTTCTCACCAAATAAACCCAAAAATTGGGGTTGTAACATCCTTCCCCTCTTATAGGAATTTTGTCCTCAAAATTCAATCAAACAAAACAAACATTTCAGGATAAGACTTTTCCATGTCCATCAACAGCCCCTATGTGGCTTTGCCTTACCCATGGCACTTCCAAAGAACCATTATTATCACATATTCTTTTCTCTGAGTTCTTTCATCCTGGCGTCTATAAACTGCACAGGTGACTCAGGTCATTTCAGCCTCCCTTGGGGCTCACTAGGTTCATTGTTTAGCTCATGGTCTGGGTACCTCACATAGTGCTCTAAATTGGACACTTGGAACTCATCACACCTTTCTTTATCCTGAGGGGTAAGGTTATCCATAACCTTCTCCACCAATCCGTCTCAAATGGACGCATGTATCGGGGACTCAGCTCTCTTAGCTATAACTTAGAGGGGTTGGATTTTCATGTCACATACTCATCCACAGTGAACTTCTTGTCAGTCTACTTTGCATCTGCTCATGACTCTTATCGTCTCTAGGCTCCTTTCATCCATTGCATGATCAAAGTGACTTCATCTCCACACAATGTGGTCCTTTTCTAACCATCATGTGGTCCTTTCACCAACATCACCTTACTGAAGTGGTGACCGACACAACCTCTCTTATAGAGATTCTTTGAATCCCGATACTGGCTATGGTGGTTAACTTCACATCTTGCATAGGACAAGGACTGTCTCTAGCTATCACCCCAAATGAGCACATATGCTCTCATCAGACCCTTTGGTCTGGATCATACTAACCATTAGTTAGGGGTGATAAATTGTACTAACATCGAGCCCTTCATGTACCGACTTCCACCTTTCGGAAGGGAACCTTTAGGTCAAACTCAAGAACCTTTGAACTCGCTTCATGGTTTAGTTGAACCATCTCTCTCATTGGTAGTTCAACCACATCTGTCCCTTGAAAGAACTCTTTCTTTCTCATGTCATCTAGGTAAGGCGATCTACCATAACCCATATTGCATCTCGACCTTCCTTGGTCCAGGGAGACCTATCACAACATCCATAGTGATGAACTCCCATTCCCTCTCAGGGACTCTTTTGTCCTCTATATCGATACACTGGGTTAATGGGGTTCGTTCTTTACCTCCTGGCTTGCATGGCCATATACCACATGCAACTTCATCTTAAGCATCCAAAGTGCTATTGTCATTTACTATCTTGGTAGAACCATGATGTATGGTGATCTTCAATCATGATTTCCTGTATGTCATGATTCCTCAAGATCGATTCCTTCAAAACCCTAAACCAATCTAGTCGGGGTTTCATCACCTTCTTTTCCAAAGAAGTGCATCTGAGGTTCTACCACCATCCTTTCATTGCAATCAAGGACTAGACTGGCTACCCAAACCACCATTAACTTGTTCAATAGATCTCATTACATCAGAGTATTAGCCAAACCTATCTCCTTTACAAACTTAGGGTTAGCCTAACAACCTCTTCTAGCTTCTAGCCAAACTAGTCAGATACATCTCAACCAGATCATCCATTACCACTTCACATCCTTAGGTATTAGGTAACATTGAAGACATACACTCCCATGTTGTTCACTTATCATCTCAAACTCGAATTCTAAGTCTATATTCATCAAGTACACTCTCTGATCTCATCAACATGGTGATCAAACTCAACCTTGTAAGACTCACCTCTTGGTTTTTGAATTCAACTTGGTATAACTCATCGCTCATGCTGAAAACATCCTTATAAGATGACTACCTTATTTCTCTTTAGAGTTTGCAAACCATCCATGTATCATTCACTTTACCAGGTTATGTTATCTTCTATGTCCTCATACCTCATAGAAACCTTCCAACTCACATCATCTTTTATCCTTGGTGTATGGCATGCGTACTGTCCTATCTCTCACTCCCATAACAAGAGGAAATAAGCATTTGGCTGCAGTCCCAAATACAGAGTTCTTCCTGTTCCAAGAGTAGAGATGGTAAATCCCACCTTGCCAGTACACCTTTAAATCTAAGTTGAAACGTGCTATTTATGCTTCCATATTACAATCATCTTGATATCCAAGTTACCTCCATGGAAAACTGGTTTCGAACCTACTTGGGTCACCTCACAATCCTTGGTCATCTCCTCTAGGTCTATAGGGTGCCGACACTTTTGGGGTCATCCCTCTTCCTTCATGCATCAAGAAAGTGCCCTACTCATCTGCCTTTTGGGTCCCATGAGTTCATGAAGGTGATCAATCTCCTAACCCATGACCCTCAAACAATGATAGTTGTTACCTCCCGACTCTATGGTCATGTGCAACTGGGGAATTAGGCAACTCCTACTTTCATCGGTCTTATCCCTACCTTACCATAGGATAGACTTAGGATTCTCCATTTATAGTACATGTCCAACTTAGAACCTTGCCCAAGCCTTCATCATCTCTCTTAGTATACATGGGCTGACATCCATCCTTTCATAGGGGTCATGGTGACCTATCTACCTTGGTCAGGCCCCTTACCAGTTACCTCCATGGTAACACATCCGCATGCACTTAGAGATGGATATCTATGGGTCTACATGTTCATTCTCATACCATGTCCTTTTCACTTAGCTTCTCAAGATCCTATGAGACCTCTTTAGGTTACCTTAAACCAACAAAACTGATATACACCCTACCAAAGGGGTCCCTCTCCCAGGATGGGAGGAAAACTATCCCTTGACAACAAGGTCACAAAAGCTCTTAGGTCTAGGGTTTACATCCACATGAGCCTACTTAACCCTAGCAAGCTATTAAGGCACAAGCAGATCACCTACTAAACCATGCTAGGTCATACATGTCCTCTTTCCTCGATGCTGGATCAAGATCATACTTTCCTTTATCATCAACCTAGTTATGAGGGGTTCGTCAAACATACCTTAAACTTAAGGGGCTTCCCTTTTCCTATATACATGAGGAGTACCATGCTCACTTCTATAGGAACTCAGCTCTCATCATGAGCATTAGGTACACCACTTCCCCTCTTAGGCCTAGGGACCCTAGGTTCACTTGTAGGTGTCCAACTGCATGCTCTATCTCTTAACCACAAACCAAACATGTAACGGGTATGACATACCCTTCCTGTCATCTTTTTCTTTGATCAACATTTTAAAGTTGAGTCCTCCTCAAGGACAATCAACAAGGTACAAGGCCTCATAACCTGATACTATACCTCTCCGGGTCTAAGGAACTCTTCTTCTCATCTAGACCATAGGTATAGAGGTACCAACAGACTCATCCTCTCTCTAGGGTTTGGTTCTTCTCATGGCAATCAAGACATCAGCAACCCCTGGGGATCAAGCATGTGGCGACCACTATCATCCACTTAGGTCGCATCATCCTCGACTCCCCACTGTTCCTCATATCTTGGGGTCTAGGTTTACGACCTTCTTGCTTGGTGTCCTACTCTCTCTCTAATCCTACAACCAACCTCACCATTAGAGGTCCTCTCTTCATGAAGGATCAACCTCAAAAGCATGCCCCTAACTGGATGAAGCATATGTTCAACTTATGTTCGCTCAAGGTTATCCATAGCTTTTTATGCTTATTTCATAGGCCATCCTTCCTACTCTCCCGGTCAGGGTTTCAACCTATTGCTCACACTACTAACGTACCTTGGGTGCATTCTATGCCCTATTCGCATAAGCCCATAGGGTCTCTACAGGTCCTTCACTAACATCATCATCGAAGGATCTATCCTTTACCCTAACATGCATGACCCTTTCCAGGGTTGGGTTGCCAAAGGTGCTAGGTCACCCATGGATCATATGGCATCCCAAAGGCATGTCCTTTCAAACACCTGGTCCAACTCATCTCTCTCTAACCTTCACTTAGGGTTAGGGTTAGCATCATCCTCAGAGGATGTGCCAGGTCTCTACTTGCAATGGAGATCTCTATCTCCAAGACTAACTTATCCTCCTGACAAGAAGGTCTAGCCTCAGGTCTCTTCTAAGGACATGACAACTTATGTCATACAACCTAAGAATGTATCTATTCTTTAATTTGCGCTTAATCTATTAAGCTTATGTCCATGACATTCTATTTACATGCTTTTCATTAATTTGATGGAGGATTACTTAGACCTTATTAATCTTACCCATACCTTAAGAGGGTGAGGAGAAGAGAGAAAACCCTAATCCTTAAGGTCCTTTACAGAATTTGTGATGAGAAGGGATGAATAAGATGCGAAAGTCCTAAAGGTATCTTATTTTGATTCATACTCTAAGACCTTGGCCATGCAGTCACACGGATCTGGGAGTCCTTGTATTCCGACTAGCGGTGCGGAGGAAAATATTGCCAGCCCCCAGTCGTGATCCTTTTCTAGACACCTCCGTCTTTTGGATAATCCTCTAATAACTCCCTTGGATTCTATGGAGTTTGTAAAATTTAATAATTATTAATGGTTAACTGAGGAACCTAGGCTCTGATACCAAATGTTATGACCCCACCTCCTGATAACCCCCAATTAAGGGAGACCGAGAGGTCGAAGCCGCACCAGTAACTTTCGGATCAAAGGTTCGACACTTAACCAAGAACAATTATTAAATTTCAACAATCTATACTGAAAAGCTGTAATAAATTTTTTCATACCTTTTGAAAATTTTGGATTTCTAAACTTCTATCCATGTATGTATTCTACTCTAAATAATCCTCCTTGCATTTTACTTCATGTAGTTCGCAATATAAAGATTTACTGTTTGTCCGTTTGGCTGGTACCTAAAACGCCGACAAACAAAATGTCGGTCAGCCAAAGCTGGTATGTGGGGGAAACAATAATCAAGCAAATATGTTAACAATGTAATCCTTCAATTAATCATTTATCAACCAAGATTATGTTTTAAGCCACACTACTCAATCCTTACCTATTCCCTAACTCTGTGCTATCCCTTGTATGCTACCTCTCTTTAGGTAGATTCTTACCCCCATGGACCTACCTTACAGGTAGCCAATACCTAGGGTAATATAGTCACATGGCACTACCCCAAGGTAACCCAATATCTAACTCATGATGACTTGATGGTACTACCCCATTGGTAGCCATTTACTAAGTCATTTAATGACCTGATGGACCTACCTCATTAGTAGCCATTTACTAGGTCAACTATTAATCCACAGAGGGGACCAGGATCTGAGATAGTAGGCACATATCTTAGGTGATAGTCATATCCATGTTATAGTTTTCATGAATTAAAATCATCCAACAATTAATTCATGTCATCGATGAAAACTTCGGTAAACCTCGGAAAACTAACTCGATATATTCATAAGCGTAACCACATACCTGTATTGCAGATTCAGATACAGAATTAATCAGAACATAGAAATCCCAATCAAGCAACCAATCATGCACATAATCCTGAAATAAATATACCAATTTCCTTTTATTAATATTTATCCAATATCATCACCATCCTTAAGATTTCTATTCCAATTTTAGGGTTTCCTTGGGAATTAGGGTTTTGACTCCATTCTTAGTTATTAAGAACCCTAATTCATCAAATCTACTTAAAACCTTTAAATTCTCTCCTTCTGATATACTTAACAGTCTTAGGATCATCATTTAGTAATTCACTTCCTTAATCCGAAATATCATGGTTTTCCTCTTCTTTTACCCCAATTAGGGTTCCCATATGAATTATTCTTCATTTATGGATTACAACCCTACAACTACCAATTTTGTATACCAAACGGATGAAAACTCTATATTATTAATCAACAGGTTAATATCTTTCAAATTAAGCTATTAGTCTTCAAAGATGTATCCTTTATATTCAATTTAGGGTTTCTAAGGTTTCCTACAAAACCCTAATCATCTCAATTATCTTCATTAAGAATTATCTAATCCAAACTATGTTCAAGAATCAAAAACTCATATTTACTCAAATTAGGGTTTTTAGTCTATTAAACCATGTTCATGATCATAAAACCCTAAAACCAACATACTAATCATCTTTTTATGATTTTACCATTCCTTTTATTCTTATCAGGTTAAGATTGATCAAAAACATATAAAAGATTCATCATGTTCGCTTTTACATCATTCTAGAGGTTTTCTATCAATTAATGCATCAAAAGATGTAAAACCCTATACTTTTTGAGTTTCAAGCAAAATTTGGCTTCAAACATAATTTCTTTGTGTTCCTCTCGTTATGAGGATCAATTTTCATATAGGACTTGTTTTAATCTGAGTTTCCTAGAATTAATTACGATTTTAGCAAGATTTTACTTACTTGGCCAATCAGGTTGTGCCACGTGTGTGCTCCATGCAACATTGCCCTTTGTTTTGGAAAACATAACGAAATGACCGTTATGCCCTTGGTTAAGTTGCGCGCGCCTTCAGCCTTTGGAGGGCATTTTTGTCCAACGGCGAATTTCCTTTCTTCAACCTCACGCAGCTGTTGTTGCGTCGCCCTAGCCGTCAATCTGCAGCCAAGCGTGGGTCGTTCCTCCCTCTCTGGACGACGAAGCCCACTAGATGTCCTTGCCCTGTCTCTGCCATGCCCTCGCGTGCGTGGGGCACCTCTGGTCCACAGCCAAGTCAGCCGTTTCAAGTGTGCCCAGCCTGCGCCGCTTGGCTGGTCGTGCAGCCAGTTGCAGGTCTTTTGCGTGAGATCGTCACTAGGGTACGATAACTGATTGGTCCGGAGTGGTCGTGGAGGCTTCCCACCTTGAGCAAGACCATAAACAACCCTTCGTCGCTCGGGGATATGGCTACACCCTCATGGTTAGGGTTGGTGGACGTAAACAAGAAGAAGGAGGGAGAAGAATGCTCAGGATCCTCCTAGACTTGGCCTAGGGATCTACCTTTATATAGGGGAGGGTTATTGAAGCCCTAGGACGTCTATCCATAGAAAAACAAGTCACTTTCTCAAAGGAACAACAAGTTCCTTAGTTAGGAAGCATTCTCTCTCATTTTAAAAATTCCTTGGTAACCCATATGCTTTGTTTATTAGGAAATTCAAGAATTATCTCTTTTTATCTTCCTTGTGCTTGGCTTTAAACCCATTGTCACGAACTTAAGTTTTCCTTTTAATAGAAAATACTTCCTTTTTATCAATATCACAAAATTCATTAATAATGTATCACATTATCCTTTTATTTTGCAATTTTGATATTTTCTCTTTATTTCCTCTTTATTGGGGCTCCTTGGACCCTAAGAAACTCTATTATTTCGAAATTCTTTTCCAAGGATATATATTATCCTTCTAGATGCATCTAAATGTATTATTCCTCATTATCTTGTTTTATTCTTATTAAAATATTTCCTTTTGAAGATTTCTCTATATTTCTCTTTTATTTTCCACATTGGTATTCTTTTTAACATTAGGAATCCTTGGGATACGAAATTCCACCAAGGATAACCCAATTATACGTTTTTCTACTTATTTCCAACATTTTAACATTAATTTCAATTTCTTTCTTACTAAAGAAATACTTAATTAATCTTTTCTTTTCTTATTTCTTTCTTTTTGCAACTTTGGGCTCCTTGGAACCCAAGGAACCCAAGAGGCTCGAAATCCATCCTTGGATTACATCTCTTTGCCTTCCAGAGGTTTCTACCTCTTTCATTTCTCAAATATTCAATTATTCATTTACTAATTGTATTTTCTTGTTATTTGGGCCCAATAGCCAATAAAGCCCACAACACAATCATCAAGGCTATTGTAAACGAAATCCATTTATTCAAACCAAATTATATCATTATTTGTTCAAATATCTTTAATATGAGAAATTACATTTCTCACCAAATAAACCCAAAAATTGGGGTTGTAACATTTCTCTTCTTCTTCTTCTTCCTCGTGCTTCTCTGTTTGTGACGCAGTGTTGCCCGACGGTCAACTGCTTGGTTGACTCTGAGCATCTGGCTTCCCCAGTCACCTGTGGAGGCCACTGCACCAACACCAAGCTTCTTCCAACTCAAAGGGGCCCTCGAATTTGGTAGTCATGGTGTGAGTCGATGGCATGGAGAAGTCTCTCTCCGATGAGAAGTAGCTCCAGGCAACGGTGAAAGCTGAGATTCTTCTCGAAATTGACTAAGCAACTCAACTTGTTTCTTCTACACGAACCCGAAAGCAAGCTTGAGTCTTTTCTTGATGCGTGTAGCCCCCTATATATAGGGCATGTCGACAAGGAGGTCCCGATCAGATTTGGGCATTTTTCTTGGCGTCCACGGAACTTACCAAAACCTAGGTCTCCTAGGTTCAGATTCTTCTCCTGAATCTACTGGACTGATTTCCTTAACGAGTCGTCCATTATCTGTAAGATAATCACTTCAGAAATTTCCCCAACTCATGCCCCCTATTTCCCATCCGAACAAGGAAGGTGACAACACAACCACTGTTGGATCCAAATCCAACGGCTGTAGTGTCACGCGCAAAAATGGAAAATAGGGAAAATAGGATAATTCCCTTAGAAATAAAGGATTTCCTTCTACTTTGGAAAAATCATAACTCTCAAGCTGATTATCTAATTAATACCAAAATTTGAGGGAAAGTCCATAATGACTTAGTCTACCTCTCTACCAAAATTTGGATCATTATCTAAAATAAAACGTGCCTCTTCATTAGGTGCAAGATATTGCTCAATTAAGAATATTTTTCACCTATTTTCTCTTTCCTTGGCTATTAAATTATTATCCTGAGTTCCTTAAACCTCAAGGAACCTTAATGGCACAAAAACCCATCTTGGGAATATACATTAGTCTTTTACTTATCTTTTATCCATTTACTATTTATTCCTTTGTTCAATTGATTTCCTTTTTTTCCCTCTCTTTTCATATTATAAATCATATGTAAATGAATTTTACTCAATTGTGGCCATTAATGCCACATTCTAGATATTTCCAAGTATTTCTCATGAGTACTTTGATTAATATTCATTATCATGCAACATTTTTCCATTATTTGGACTTTTCTTCTTTTCTTCTCTTTTATATCCATTATTGGATTAATATATTAATAGGAACCACGAAATTCCTCTCAAAAGGGAGATTTGCAAAGAAATCCATTCTCTGAAGCAGAGCATACCACCTTTTTAATTAAGTCCATAATCACAAAATTATTCATTTCAATTATGAAAACATATGAAAAAATTGAGGTTGTAACAAAGCTTTCCTCCACTTTCTAAAGGTTTCTGAGCTTTCTCTCACTCTCATTTTCTATTTCAATCGCTATTGGACAGAGAGGTTGTAGCCGCACCTACACAGAGTCATCCTCAAACTCCTTTCTCATAATGGGTAGCAAGTTTTTTATATTAACCTTCTCTTTGTCCCACTTCCTCAGTGCAAATTTCATGTTTTTGAGCTTCTTGCATACTACATACAAGGGATTCCCTCAACTCTAACATTCCATCCCTTCTCCACCTCCTCTTTGAAGCCCGACCAAGAACACTATAGATTCAGGAATCCAAATGGTTTGGGACATTTATCCTCTTCTTTCAAATTGAGTTGCATCCACACATGAGTACCAAAAGGATTAGAACCTAGCTTGATGAAGGAGTTAGGTAGGAGGTCTTCCCACACTTCATTAACGAAGCATCTTTCCAACTTGTAGGTAATGCATTTCCATTCACCTTATTTGTTGGACCAATTAACATGACCACCAATCATGTTCAACTCTATTAGATCAGCATCATTAATAACCTGGTTGAAATTCTCCATCACAAACTCAAGGACTGGTCTTCCTCCTCTCTTCTCACCCTCCATTCACATGATGTTGAAATCCCCAACAATAAGCCACATGATCTGTTGTTGGGTGGTATGCCCGACGCATTCCCACAACAAGGTCCTATCTCTCTCCAGGTGTTCTTCATATACATCTGAGATTATACAGGAGAACCCTCCCTTGTTGAAGCATCTGACAGTGATACATTGCTCAATTTCAGCAATGGGCACCAAATTCTAGTAGGCTGGGTTCCAACTGATCCATATTCTTCCTATGTCTTCTTGGCTAAGGTTGGACATCGATCTCCACCCAGTAGGGAACAAAGTGCCCACCCTCTCCTTGATGTCCCTACTAATATTCATCTCCAAATAGAAGAACAAGTTCACATCTTTATTGCTAAGGATTGATTTGAACTTCATTTGGCTCTGTAGATGTGAGGCTCCCCTAACATTCCAGGTCAATATGGACATGTATTGGATGTGTGACCCTCTCCCTCTCCCGGAGTGGGTCTTGTTGCTGCTTCATTCTTTTCCACTGATAGTAGAGCTACGTGTGCGTGGAGGGCTAAGGCTGGAGTCTGAGTTACCCATCACCTCATGTTCATCAGTGTCACTGTTGAGTGCTATGAACATGTTATCCATGTATAGGTGTTCCATATCTTCCTGGTTCTCAGTAACCCTAGTCACTGTCGGTGGAGGTAGGAGAGAATGACCCACCATTGACTAGGGAGCAATTTCTGTATCTTCCTGACAAGATTGGTGAGCCTCTTGAGCAACTAGAGTCTCTGTAGCCCCTTGTGGACCTCCTCTACCATTCTGAGAAGCTCCCATGGATGCCACACCAGTAGGGGGTGTAGATGGGACCATCATATCCAGATGGAAGGTCTTCCCCTTCATTGAGTTGTCGAAGGTCGTGCCTTGACCATGGCCCTTTTGGTGATCCTTAGAAGCATCCAATTGTGGTCTACCCTACTAGAGAAACTTGGACACACCTTCTTTGGACACTGACCTCCTAGAGGCATGACGTTGCTTCTTCTGGATTGTCCTATGCAATGAGGTGAAGATGTGGTCAGCGGAGACCTAAGGCCTGGGCACTCACCATCACAATGATCAAACATCTGACACCCACTACAATGACCAGGGAGTGCTACATAGTGCACCTTGATCTCCCAGGGCTGCCCATCAGGGAGTTCAACCATCACCACATGTAGAGGTTTCTTGTTAGTGGATATGTCTATAGAAAATAGTTAGACTGGGAACCTTATCATGACTAAGGAAAGTCAAACAACTTAGTAAGCTTGTTTGTTGCTTGGAATCATCCTTTTAAGGTACTAGCATTTATGAACAACAATCACATCATACATCATTGTTTCTTATAAACAATCCATCTTACTAACCCTAATCAAAGGCCTTCATGCACCTGATTTGATAGACACATTACCATTTTGTCATGTGTAAAGGGCTATGACCCTAAAATTTTGACTTGATTATTGGAACCTTTGATCGACTACTAAAGCAATAACTAGAGACACCACCCATGAACCCCTAGCATTACATGTAAAAGAGTACCAATTTTTCCTCTATTATCCATTTCTAATTAACATACAACAAGGTGGAAATATTGTACACTGTTACATTTGCAATTAATAAGTAATTGTTTGGATCCTAATATTTGTTTGGCTAGAAGTGTTTCACTATAATTATCTATCATTTTTTCTTTAATCAATATGTTAATTTCACATAACTTTTCCTTTTCCTATGGTAGTATGTGATGAAAATCTAGTTTGGGGTGTTCATATGTCTTATTTAAATGCTCATTTATCATGCTAAGATAGATAGAATGTATGCTTATTCCCAATAAATCTCCATTATATTCAAATGCACTTATGGAGTCTATTTGCATGTTTTCATAGTTATGTTCTCCCTAATGATTAAAGGAGATGATCGAGGATCATCCAAGTTCTTCACTAGCCATGGAGGAGTCCATAGACCACTCTAAGCATCTCCAACTAACCCCAAGATGCTCAAGGAACAATTTAATCATATAACTCCATGAAATTCAAGTGGAGAAATCAAAGTGCACATGTAACATACTAAATCCTAGGTATATATCTAATTTTTCTCTTAATTTATGATCTTTTAGTTTTATAACCTTTTTCTTGTGTTACATTATATTAGTATGTTATGACTCTATAATTACAAGGCTTTACGTAATAAACCACTTATTTGAGACTTTGATGGAAGTAATTGGGATAATATCCTAAGTAGAGGCTAGTTATACAACTTTCCCACATTATTAGGTTTAAGATCAAAACCATTTTTCTAGAATTTTATTGTGTTTAGATTTGGGGAAGATATATCCACAAAGAAAATGTGAGTATTGAATGAATATGAATTAACAAATATATTAATAAACTGCTTTACCATCAAGTCACAATTTGAAGATTTAGGAGTGTAAAAAGTTAAAAATTGTAGCAAAATCAGATCCCTCACCCTCAATTAGCTGACCAACCAAATTTTGACTTAGCTAGATAAAGATACCCACTCAATTTCACAAGAAAAGAAATATGCAAATTAAATGTATCAAAGACTAAGATGTTGGGTCATTTATAGTTGTCACACATATTTCCTTTTTTAGTTGTGTGATCTCGATCTAGATCTTACTACCAGATCTATGATGTATCCAGATTTTCTAAACTTAATCTGATGTGAGATGTCCAAATTGAAACCTCACCTCAGCGAGAATCCCAATTTAAACGCCCCGTACAAGGCTAAGAAGAAGAAAATCAAAGGAAGTCAAAAGGAAACAATCAGTAGCACATGTACATGAACAATAATAAAACCATACACACATGTTCACCATTCAACATATAAGTACAACATGAATTGTTACAACATTTGATATTACATATTGAACATCAAACTTATACATATACATGTACTACCACTAAACTACAAGATCTTAAGACAACAGGTCCACTTGTACATCAGCTCGCCACACAACTCTCAACTATCTGGATCTTCAAGCACACAACCACAACCTAAACAAAAGATTACATGTGGTACACGTCAGCACAATATTCAAGAATATTGTACTGATTATGCCTACTTGTCTTTTATATACCTCTCATCATATCTTGGCAATAAGATAAAACTAATACTTGGCAGTAACAGAAGAATATAACAAAAAGCATATACTTGAACAAGAATGTTTATCAACAAAAGAGAACACATAACTTTTAGGCATATATTCCATTATATCATCCATTCATTACTACCAAGGAGTTGAATGCATTAAGGCCTTTATGATCACTGCCAAAGAGTTGGATCATATGTACAATGTGACCACTACCAAAGAGTTGGGTCCAAGCACACTACCAAAGAGTTGGTGCTTCCATATGTACAACGTGACCACTACCAAAGAGTTCAGTCACTTCCAAGCACACTGCCAAAGAGTTGGTTCTTTCATATAATGGAATAGATATATTATGTTTGATGTATTCATAGCAATACGTATGGAAATTCAAGCAACATATCATACAAGACAATTATTTCAATCAATACCATATGCCAAGTCTTTACTACGATATAACACAAGCATAATGTATAATAAGCCAAGTAAGAGGTAATGGCGTACCTTGATCAAGAGATAAACTTAATCACCATATTCCTCATGTCATCTATAACTTTGTTAAACCTGATCAAGACAAGATCATATACTATCATCAGGTCCTCATCATCTTACATCTCATCTTAACCTTAATCGTGTTCATATTAGGGTTTGCTTATCTCATTATGGTATTCTCATGATTACTTGTATTCTTGCCTTATATATATCTTACTGATGTCATATTCTAGATTATAGTTCATCAACTGGATAAACTCATGTGTCACATTATTATGTGAACAAATTAACATTATGTCACATTCATTAACCATATTAGGGTTACATCACATGTATTAAGGTTCTCCTCATATAACATGAATTTCGTGCTTATAACTGATATCAGAGTTCCACATTAGCTTCCAGTTACTGATATTAGGGAGTTATGTAAATTTCATCATTTATTGAGCATGTATGTATTTAATACATTTTATTTAGGGTTAAAAGCCCTAATTAGCCATATGGGGCAAATTACATGATTTCGAGCAACAACATGACCATATATGATATCATATGCATTATAAACATGATTATAAACTTACTGACATGTTCTCATAATTTTAGGTCATCATTTGATATTTATTAACTATGAAACAAGTGTAAAAAATCTTACATGACATCACTATTATTCGTACATCAAAAGCCTGGTATTATAGTTTCATGTTGTGCTACTCATTTTTCTAAACATTTTGATACCTTATATGTAATTTTCTGATCATTGAGCTATTTATTATGAATTTTGTAAGATATGAATATTTGCTAAATATTTCTGTGGCCAATCATGCGCTACCACATGGACATCCAGAGTGGGGCGCCTCCTTTACTTATTCTGCCCGCTCTAGATCTGTAGTTGGATTCATGGATCAGGGGATCCGGTTACCCGGGGCCACTTTCCCCTTTCTTGCGATCTCGCAAGCGATCCTTTGTTTCCTCTGTGAAACAAAGGAAACATGTTGTCTTCTTCTGAGCAAGTTGTCCCTCCGACGATCTGCGGGGCTAGAGCTCAACGGAGCTTCTCTACGGCTCCACTGGCCTTACACGTTGTTGTGGCAGCTGCCGCCTCCCCGAACCACTCTTTCACTGTCAAGAAGTTCTACTCCGGTCTGGTCCTGCTCGCTAAATCCCCCATCTGTCTCACGCCACCGCTGACAGGGAGTTCCCAGCGAGAATCCGCCGCCTCAAACTCTTCTCCTCACGGCTCAGATGCATGCGCCCGGACCTTGTCCCTCCTCATCTTCTCCAATGCTACTGTCAGGGTGCTTCCATGGAGCAGGGAACCCATGAGGGATCAACATCCCTCTTCCTTCTTCCTTGTCTAGCACATAGGTGGAGAGCTGAGAACCGATGGTTGTGGAGTATTCCTTCTCTTTCTACCCCTCACCAAGAGCCACGACAGGGCAAAAAGGGGATGTGTGGGAGAAGGCAAAGACAACTTCTCGTTTCCACTGTGCCACGACGTCCCCAAAAATCAGTGATTACAGTTGTCACTCCGTTTACCCACGATGCCTAGCCTGACCACAACTCAGAGTTATATATTTATGACCATCCGATCCAAATGTTGTAGCTATTATTAATCTATTCACCAAGCCTATCCGTGGCTTTAACTTCTCAAGCACCATGGCCACTAGATGAAGGATCCACAAGCTAGAACTTATCCATGCAGCCCAGCCCAAATCAAAGTGATGTGTGACACAAATTTAAAATCAACTTAGGTCTATAAATCCTCAAAAATGCCTATTATTTCTCAAATTGCAAACCTTCATAACTTCTTCTAGGAATATCTGATCGCCATCCAATTTTAACCATAGCTTCCCTACCACTCAAACTAACTTCTACTCAAATTGGTGACAAAACTCAACTGTTAGACCATTCAATTAAATTCCTCAAAAAGGCATTAAAAGAGAGATCTTAATCATGATATCAACCTCACATCAACACACTTACTTTATCAAAAGCTTGGAACTCTCAATTTAACTGAACCATATGCTTTCAATTAAGTCATATGGATATTCAAGGATTCCAAAAGTCCACTCCATCACAAGATCTCACAACCAATGGCTCATCTCTTACCTTGGGTAGGAGAAAACATAGACTATGTACAATGACTACAAGAAGTTCAATCTTATCTTTCATATATTTCTCTCATTGTGAAACTTGTACCTTTGATTTCCCTATTAGTAAGCCATAAATCTAATCCTATTTCCATATATTTGTGATTTTTTCCAAATATCTTTCTAGGATTCTTGGATCCTTTACCCATGGAAGCCATTACTCCCCAACCTATATGCCCCTAACCCCTCCGTTGTTTCCACCACACCTCTTGCAATTGAATACACATGCCAATTACATCTCAATTTGCATTGCCTTTTGCCACCAACTCCACCTTCAATCTTCTGCTTTGGTCCTTTCCACCGACTTCTCTTTTCATCATTACTCGAATGCTTCTGGGGTAAACATCTTTGGACCTTACTTGTCCTTTCTCTCCAGTCTTGGTTATTTCTCACTTGTGCTCCTTTCCCTAATCCTAGACTCATCTTATAGAGCTATTTCTCACATCAATGGCGTGAGTCCCATGGGAGAAGAAGACTCCTCTTTGTTGTTTCCAAGTTCTTCCCTCATGTTTCTTGCTTTAGTTTTTCTTTTTCACATGGACAAAGTTGTCATTTTTTGTAACTATTATGTTTAGCCACAAGAATTATCCCATAGCCTTGTGAGGATATCTCCTAGTCACATTATTAAATCTTGAATAATGATACATAGATAAAATAATCATTAAAATATTATTTCATTAATTAGGTCAGTAAATTTAAAATCCATAAATAATTATTTGAAGCTAAAAAAATTGTGGAAAAATATGTTCTAAAATATTAAGATTTTTTATCTATCCGATTGTATGACTTTATCTCTAGATTCTAATACATTGAACGAGTAAATTTTTAGTACTTATATATCTCTCACTCTCTTATTGAGACTTGTGAAAACATTAATAAACATACTATGAATCAACAAAATATAGAAGAACACGTCTCTCAATTAGGGAAACAAGACCCTATTAACTAGACTAATATCAAATTTTGATATAATGTTTTCTAAGTTTGGTTTCTAGGGTTTCATGATATAAAGTATACTTGAAACCCTAATCTGAGTACAAATATTGTGTACAGGTTTGTGGGAAGTATAGTCTTGAGGGGATAGTAGTTTTTTTTAATCCAAACATCCAAGTTAAGATATGTTCATTCTCCCAATTTAATTGGGCATTGTCATCATGAATAATACCTTATTTCCCATATGAGGTATCTCTTTACAATATGATGCTCTTCAACAAATTTTTAATTATTTCGAGAACGTTTTTATTTTAAGATTGTTTCTTTAACTTGTTACTGAAATCATATGAGTAAATCATTGATGTTCCGCTGACCTAATTTTTCTACTTATGTTGGCATTCTCATTCTCTCCACTTGAACTGAATTGATATTGACTAAAAATATTTCTTGCCACTACATTTTTGCATCTTATAGATTAAAGTTATTATGAGTATATGTATGTCTAAACCAAAATAATATTTGGACATGTGTATTCTGTCATGCGTGTGCTTTACCACTCAGATATTTATATAGAGCTTGTGTATTTCCACCCAGGGTGTGTGTTTTCCATCCAATACTTTAGGCTTAGATTTTACCAGTCTCAACCCTACTTAATAATGTTAGTCTAATTGTTTTTAACAGGAAATCTTTGTGATATTATTGATGTGAAGTCATTATGGAAAGAATTCCATTAATTAATCACATACTTCTTATTAATTGCCTCATACATTTGACCTATTAACTCTTTTAAAACTACTATCTTTTAGACATCACTTTATTGAGATATCCTTAATTGATTCTTATTTGACTTAAATAATACCCAATTGTATTTACTTTGCACGTAGTTAGTTTTATAATTGATGTGTACAAATTATATGATTTTTTGCACTATGCTTGGTTTCACATTCCTTTCATTTAAACCCAATTGTCACTCTCATTCATGTTAAATTTCATTTTTTAGTTGTTCTTACTTGCCACATGATTTGGATTGTAGGTACCTTATATTAGACACGAATTGGGAAGGAAATATCCAAAATCCCATTCACTTGGCATTCCTAGATTTTTCCTAAGTGAGAGAGCTTAGTGTTCTGCAAACTGCTTGCAACATGGCCTGTCGATCCTCCAACATGTTGTGTGGTTATCAGATAAAAGTTGCCCAATCAAGATCAGCCATGGCGTGTGACACATGAGCTACAATGTTGGCTCAAAATGCTAAAAAAATGATAGATTTCCTTTACGACGCCATGTGACCTCACTACATGGCATGCAACCTTCGATCATGGCTTGACTGGAAAAAGTGCAACCTACACGACATGTTTACTTAGATACATAGTGTGTAAGCTACAATTGCTTTGCAGAATTAGAAACAAATGCTTCCTCTTTTAAAATATGCACTAAGCCCTTAGGGTTGGCTATGCTTCATCATTTAGAGTTATTTTCAGGCAGAATTTAGACCAATGAAGGAGGACAATTTTGGAGAAGAAGGGGTGGTTACTTGAGAGAGAACCTCTTATTTACTCCATTTATCTTCCAGACTATAGAAAAGGCTTCCGTTCTCCACCACTAATACTCTGAAGAGAAGGTTACTAGAGTAGGATTATTAGCAAGGAAAATTTTTTTACTTCCATCTAGAGTTTTTCCATTGTTTCTCTTCTCTCATAGATTCATTTGCTATTTCCCTTCTTTTCCATGCTTTACTCCAGCAAGCATTGTTTGTACTTGTTCTCTAGCATCATGTGTGAGTAGAACTTTGTTCTTGGGCATGGTAGAGTAACTCCCATGTGATATCTTGTATGAACTCGAATTTCATGCTTAATACTAGTTGTCTACTATTCTAAGATTGCATTGACTCTTTAATTTACTTGCTTGCTTGACTGGAAATCTAGTTTGCTTATTTTATGCTTCTTATCTGATCTGGGAATATGTATTTAGAAGTATGGAGATGTAATCTTGGCAACACCTACTTAACCATGTAATTGGCTAGGAAAGTGTTGAGAAATCAAGGTTTGTAGTTCAAAATGAAACATATGCATAGGAGTACTATGTAGAGTTAACTCTGTCTCAAATCATCAGAAGGTGTATTAGACTCAAAATTTATTATATGCTTAATTAGTATGTTAGTTTTTGTTATTTCATGAAGTAATGATATGTAAGTGAAATCCCTTTTCCAAGACTCATTAAAGTTGGTTTAAAGTAATTCTAATGATTTATGTTTACTTATTTTTCTCTTCCTTTCCAACTAGTTTGATCTAATCAATCCAACTTGAGTAAACAATCTAGATTGTTGAACTTGAACATTCTTATTCCTAATTAGCCTAGCTCCATGTAGTTTGACCTTGAATATAATTGATCTCTTGTACTTGTTGGGAAGAAACAAGTTTAAAATTTTAAATATTAAAACTTGTTAGTTATAAAATTTGGCATTGTTGTTGGGGAGTTACTATACTTTTAGTTAGGGTAAAAAGTGTTGTTTGATATCTGAGACTAGATCTCCATTTTCCAGTATTCATCTTGTGATACTTCTTGTTTGTGTTTGTCATTTAATTCTTGCCTTTGAAGGTTGCATGTAGTGTTAAAAGAGGATCCTTGAACCTTCTATTTTTCTAGATCCAGAAATCAAACACGCATTTAGTATCCATATAAGATAAAGGAGGAGTGAAAAATCTTCAAACTTGGAGGATTCACAACCATCATCACCCCATTAAACACCTTCATCTTCACCATCATCTTCACTCGATCACCAAGATCAGTCATGGGAAGACAATCAACCATTAAATGAATTGATTGTACCTACTACCTTCAACATATGTGGAGCTAATGACCATTCAATTATAGAAGATAATAACTTCTCTATCAACCCCACCATCATGCAAATGATCCAGCACAATAGGATTGGAGGAACTCCTATGGAAGATCCAAATCTTCACATAGTTGAGTTTCTACAGTGCATGAACACTTTCAAGATAAACAACATCATGCTGATGGGGTATGACTACTATTATTTCCTCTTACCTTAATGGATAGAGAAAAGGCATGGGTTTCTTTTCCAACCAAGAGGTCCATCAAAAGTTGGGATGAGCTGTTGAATGTTTTTCTTCCTAAGTACTTCCCATATAAAAAGATTGTACAACTAAGAGCCAACTCACCTATTTCAAACAATAGGAAGGTAAAACATTGTATGATATGTGGAAGAGGTTTAAAGACCTCAAACATGTTTGCCCTCACCATTGGTTGCTATTGCAAAAGTTTTACAATTCCAAAATACCCATATGACTGTGGATGTTTCTCTGAATGAACCATTGATGAGAAGGTCTTATAGGGATACATATGATATTATTAAATACATGGTTCTTAACCATTGCCAAGGGATCTTAGACAAGACCATCCAACCCTCTTCATCAAACTCTTCAACGAAAAAGGTGGGCAGAAAGCACATTGCGGATGCAGTTGATCTTATTGCAACCAATCTTGACACTCTTTCATAGAAATTCAAAAAGCTAAGTATCCATATAGTCCAGGAAGCCGATAGGTTTGCAATGCACGTGGAGCTGCAAGGCATAACTCTTCTTCTTGTCTTGCTCCACAACTGAATGTTGGAGAGATTCTAGAAAAAGCTAATGCATTAGGGAGCTTCAGGAACAAGCTATCCAATAACCCTTACTCCAACACATACAACCCAGGATGGAGAAATCATCATGGTTTCTCCTACAGGAACAATAACAATGCTCAAAACCCACATCATCGACAAGCTCAGAAACAACATCAACAAATGGGAAACAATCCCATGGACAACAACCTTCCGGGATCCAACAACGATAATCAAAGATACAACCATACAAAATAATCTAAGTTGAAGTCAAGTCTAAAAAAATGCTTGAGACCTTTGACTCAACTTAGATTCAATAGAATGATGACTGTTGCAACCATGAACAACTTCTAAAACATGCAATGTAACATACCGAGATTTGAGCTATCCTGACTCTAGAAACCCTAATTCTTGGAATAGGATGATAGTGTGCTCAGATCATTAGAATTGACCAAATAAGGTTACATTTACTCCCTAACATGTTTGCTTGTACCCTAATGGATGTTTAATGCACATAGCATATGTAACTTATGTCTTAACCATAATCGTGGATAAATATGTTCATGACCATGTAATGGACCAATGCTGCTAATGTTATGTTTAATGATATACATGGAGTCGAACATGGACATCACACATGTTGATAAGGGTATGCGATGTATAATGATCATGTTGACTATAAACCCTAAATTGTAATCATCTAATCCTAACATGTACATCCTTGGTGATATTCATGTTACATTAGTGATATTGGGTGTCATAATTGGATAAAGTACTTTGATACACATAGTTTAGTACCTAGTCACATAATCATGGTTTGGTATCAAAACCAGTTCATCAATATGTAATATGCTTCATCTTGTTACTAATATGCATCTAATGACTCAAATACAGATGATAAGTAATTGGATTTACATAAATATGCACGAATGACTAATAAGGGGTTGATTGGGAGTAGTTAGTAATTTTAAGTGAATAAAGAATAAATGATTCATATGGACTATAATATGACTAATTTTTATAATGTGATAATAGATGGACATTCATTATAAGTGAAGTTAACTAATGTGCCATTATTTGTGTTAATGATGAAATTAATGGACTTATTAACTAATTGGTTAAAATAACATATTTTTTGTGAGATAATATATTATAACTCCATATGGTGATAATATTAGGATAATGAAGTCTAAATATGGATTATCAAGAATAATGGTAACATATAATAATAGATAATGAGATATTTGACTTAAAACCTAATTGTTATAAAACTCATGTGAGATAATCTCAAAAGTTAAATCTAAGTGCAAAATTGGGTTGTCTGAGTCCTAATTAGCTTAGCTGCAAGTTCTCAACTTATTTGGATAATTATAGCTATCCCAATTCAATTTGAGAAGATGATTTTGAGTTACATAATCCCAATGCATATCAGACTTTAGTTCATTTGTTTTAATTTCCAATTTGAATGTCACACGGCTATTTCTCTCTAATCGTCTATGGTTCGGTGTCATACCACTTTGATTTCTTAAGATCTCTGTCACCCGTTCGATCTGGATCACACGACTCTAGACTCATCTCCTACCTTGAATCAGAACATGTCTAGACTCCTAAAAATACATGTTTTCTTCTCCTCCCCCTACTCCCGTTCCTATCATCCTCAGCCCACAGTTTCACCTCCTCTAAGTCTGGGAGGTAATTATGAACCCAACCATCCCTTGGTTAGTCTCCATGGTCTCCTAGATGCGAAAGACCAAAATCCAACGTTCCTGTTAGAATGAGGAAGTTGTCCCAAAGATGGTATTATATAAACCCAACCATCTAAACACCTCCCTCGTACCCCAAATCCATCCTTTAGATAATTGATTTTGTAGAAGACAACTTATTCAGGTTAGGTTAAGATCATCTTCAACCTTGAGATGGTTAGTTGGGGAAGATGCTTCTGAGATCACCGTGTTCTAATTAATTGGGTATGAACCATCTCTAGACCTCTTTATTCTTTCCATTCCATTTTCAAAATGTATTTGTGGCTAGGTTGTGCTATCGAGCTGTGTGCTCGTCAGAGTGTCATCAGATACTAGCTTGCGGGTTCTGTATGTGATACCAATGGGTCTGGCCGAGTTCAACATCTTGGATCAAACTCCCTAATGCCTTGTATCAGTTGATTCCTCCTTACTTCTCAGTTTTAAGATTTTCCTCAACCTCCCTATATCTATAATGTTTTATAGGTTCTAACTAGCGGTTCTTGTGGTTTTTGTTTGGTCTCCTATCGATTCCCTCACTGGGTTGTCACAAGTGCCTTTAATGTTCACACATCCTATTTAATATGTGGTTATGTTTTCCTTTACCTGCTACTTCTCGCTGGGCGATGGTGGCATGGCAGGGGGGATTCTAATATCAAGCATTGGTCACAGATTTTTTCACGGGGAGAAGATGATTCACCAATATTTTACCAATTTGCCCTTGGGTAATTTCATTGTTGTCACACCATCATGGTAGATACTTCTTTTTCCTTTCGGGTTATTGATTAAATCTTGCTACTTTGTGTTCCTGGTATTTGACCAATAATCCTTGTCACACATCAATCATATGATGCATGACGCAAGGGTAATTTGGTATTTCTATTTTTATTGTTTTTTGAGAATTCTAGTAAATTGAGTTAACTTGCTAAATTTATAACAATTAACTTGAAAGTCAGAAAATATAACAAAATATGTTTTGGAAACACAAAAATAAGATCTATCATTTGGTATGATTTTTGTAACCTAATTTTTTTTGAAGAAGCCAGGAGGCTATTTATTCATCTCTCCCTCCTCGTGCAAGCCAATAGGGAAAAGTTGTACAAATAGAAGAGTTTTCATAAATTATTAACTTAGTAGTACTACTACCATTACACATTTCTTCTTCTAAGGTAGATTGAATACACTCAGGTGGTCTGATGTAATCAAAGCTCCCAATGGTATGTTTTTGATGGAACTTAGCCAAAGCATCAACTACCTTGTTGCATCTTCTTGATTCATATTTGATATCCCACTCCTTATTTGAAGCTCTCTTCTTATATATCCTTTCCAACAAGATTGCAAACTTGGGATTTTCATCCGCCCCTGACTGCAACATATTAACAAATGCCTTACAGTCGATTTCAAGTGTCAAGTTTTGGATCCCAGACTTTCATACTAACTCCACTACTATATCTACTTCTATGATTTTGGCGGACAATGCAGAATTAGCTTGAATCATTCTTGCATGAGCTCCTACCCACTTGCCTTCACAATCATGGGCTACCACTGCAATGGTAGTTTTGTCTTTTCACCATGCAGCATCAATGTTCACTTTGATATATCCCAATCGTGGTCTGGACCAGTAGATGACTTCTATCAATTGTCTGTGCGGAATATCTCTTTCCCATCCCCGATTTGTCAATTTTACATCATGCCATATACACTGTGATAGCTGGACAGTAGGTCTTTTGAACTGTTCAAAGAGATGTTCATTCCGTGCCTTCCAGATGTGCCAACCTGCGATCATGAATTGCCAACATTTTTTATCATTCTATATCAACTGGTGTTTTAACCACTGATTAGGGCCACTTTGGAAAAAGTTAGTGAGTGAATAATTATTGGGTGACTTCATCCACACCTCCCTAGAATAAGGGCAATCTCTTAGAGCATGGTTAGTGTTATAACCCCAAATTTTGGGTTCAATTGGTGAGAAATGAAATTTCTCATATTAAAGATAATTGAACAAATAATGATATGATTTGTTTTGAATAAATGGATTCCTTTCACAATAGCCTTGATTGGTTGCTTTGGGGGCTGTATTGGCTATTGGGCCCAATAACAAGGAAATTCAAATAGTAAATGGATAATTGAATTTTCGAGAAAAGAAATATGTAGAAACCTCTAGAAGGCAAATCCAAAGAGGATTTCGTGCCTCTTGGGTTCCTTGGGTACCAAGGAGACCAAGGTTGCGAAAAGAAAGTAATTCGAAAAGAAAAGGTTAATTAAGTATTTCTTTATTAAGAAAGAAATTGAAAATGATGATAAAATGTGGAAAATGAATGGAAAGAGGCATAAATGAGTTTTCTTGGTGATAATTCGTATCCATGAGGTTTCTAATGATAAAAGGAATACCCATGAGGAAAATAAAAGGGAAATAAAGATAAATCCTCAAAAGAGATATTTTAAATGAGAAATAAACAAGATAATGTGAAATAATGCATAAAGATGCATCTAGAAGGATAATAAATATCCAATAAAGAGAATTTCGAAATAATAAAGTTCCTTGGGTGCCAAGGAGCCCCAATAAAGAAAAAGGAAGAGAAAATACCATAATTGTAAAATAAAGAGATAATGGGAATACATAATCCATTAATTATGTAAAGTTGATGAAAGGAAATAATTTTCGTGGCTACTATATTGAAAGGCATGATAAAGAGCAAAAGAAAGAGAGAGAAATTTTGTATTTTTAAATAGACATGCAAAAAGGATTATCAAGGAAATAAAAGTTAATGAGGAGAAAGAGAGAAATAATATGGTTGCTTCTCAATCAAGGAAAGTAAGTTTCCTTGCGAGTTTTGGACTTGAGATTCGTAGAGGCACGTCTTAGGGCTTCATACTCTCCCCTATATATGGGGTTGAGTCTTGGTTCGAGGGGAGAGAGGGAATACCACGTTCTTCTATCTTCCTCTTCTTCCATGTTTCCGTCCAAACCGTAATCCACAAGTAGCGCTTACCCTGGAGCAACCCAGGGGCTGAGGAGTCGTCTGGTTGGAGTCATGAAGCTTCCAAGACCACCAAGGATGGGCCGGAGATCGCGCCCGCGCCCTGCACATTGAGCAACTCCGTCCATAGGTCTGCAAAGGTGCTGCGCGTGCAGCAGCAACTGCAGATGGGTTTGCGCTCATACACGGCGGTGAAGCCACAACTTGGGAGAGATTTGTGTGCTCCAGGGTATGGCAGGGGAAGGAGAACCCTCCGTGGTGGCCGCCGAGGCCAAGAGAGGCGAGGAACAACGCGCCCAAGCTACAGACCGGTGGCTAGGGCGGCCGCAACGTCTGTTGCTCGGGGTTGAAGAAGGTAGATGAACGTTGGACGATTCTACCCCCGACATGTCAAAGGACAGGCTACTTAAGTGGAGGGCAAATTGGTAATTCAGTTATATTTTCCTAATCGGGCGACTTCACAAGGGATTGACCACATGGCGCTCCTGGATTGGTCAAGTAAGTGAATTTTTGTGAAAATCATATCTAGCAAATCGTAACTCGGATTGAAACAAGTAATACATGAAAATTGATCGTCAGAACGAGAGGAATCCATTAAAAATATGATTGGAGCCTGATTGTGTTTGCAATTCGAAAAGTAATAGAAGTTATTAACTTTAGTGTAATGATAATTAAGAAACCCTATTTTGAAATGAATAAAGTATTTAATATGATTTAATGGATCATTAGAGTTGATATTAACATGTTAAATGTAAAACGGTACATTAAGATCGAAAAGGATGATCTTTGCATATAATTAGTAATTTGGAGATTTTGTACATAAATATGCTTGGAAGCTGAAAAGGACATAAAGTTATCATCTTTAATGATTTAACTAAGGAAAAAAACTTAGATTTGATGATAGATGGATAACTCAAGCTGATATTAACCTGTTGTTAATAAAAGTGAAAATAGGATTGAAAAAGATGATCTTTTTATATAGTTGGTTTAATTTAGGGTTCTATGTACATGAATATGCCTTAATGGGATTAGAAACCCTAATTTATGTTGATATGAATTTTAATGATTTTAATTGTACAAATCGAAGAATAAAATAGAGATATGATGATTCGAAGATAAATTGAGTATCAAAGATCTTTAATGAGAATTATTTGGATAATTAGTGTTTCCTAGTGTATAAAAGTGGAAATAGTAATAAATAAGGTTCATATATGTGAGTTGAACTATAATGAAATATGATTGGTCAATTTGAAAGAAACCGAAGATGATAATTAGCCTTAATGTTTTGGATATGACCTAAAAGGATAAAGATAATAGTTTTAGTGTAAAAGAAGCATATTAGACTTAATTGACATTCAATTGTGCCTATGATGCAGAAATTAGGGTTTGTGAACTAAAAGAGCATTAAAAGTGATAAATGCATAATGAAGGCTAAAACCCTAATAAAACCCTAAAGTTGGCCTAGAAATCATAAGGTGGAATCCAAGTTGATCTTGAGGATGTTTTGAATAAAACAATGACACTTGAATGTTATGCATTATTTTCAGGATATTGTTGATTGCTTGTTAATTGTGTTGAATGTTAATGCATGGATATCAAGTTACTATGGATCAGGTATGTGGTTAGGATTATGAATAACCGCTTTAGTTTCCCGATGGATTTTTGTATGTTTAATCGCATTGAATGCAACTAAACTGTTGGATGTTTATTTATTTCCTGCCACTATAAAGTGACTATGATTATCACCATAAATGTGCAAATATAACTGGCTAGATCCGGGTCCACCTCTGTTACTTTGAAAAGGATAAAAAGGGGTAATCCTAGAGTAAGGTCTAGGTTACCGTGAGTTAGAGACTCTTTAGCAAATCCCGAGTTAAGGAGTGGTCTACTTACGAGTAGTGCCATGTGACTCAACCCTAGAAACTGGTTCACTTATAGGTGGATCATGAGGGGTTTAATGGGGACAATACAGAGGATAGGGTACTCTTGGATCGCGGAGATATATCTAAAACGTAATATTGGTTGTTAAATAAGTAATTGAATGATTACATTGTTATCATAGTTGCATGTTTATTGTTTCCCCCACATACCAGCTACGGCTGACCGACGTTTTGTTTGTCGGCGTTTTAGGTACAATGAAAAGAACAAACAGTAAAGTGGCACCTGTGATACTAAATGAGAATTAAAGTGCAAAGGAGGATTAGATAGATTAGTATCAGTGTGGATAGAAGAATAGAGATCCAAGTTTTCAAAAGGTATGTAAAGAAAAATTTTATTATCGTTTTTAGTATAGTCTGTTAGGATTTAATAATTGTATATGGTTATATGTCGAACCTTTGATCCGGGATTAATGGGTGCAGCTCAAACTCTTGGTCTCCCTTAATTGGGGGTTACCGGGAGGTGGGGTCGTAACATTTGGTATCAGAGCATAGGTTCCTCATTTAACCACTAATAATTATTAAATTTTACAAACTCCATAGAACCCAAGGGAGTTATTAGATGAGTATCCGAAAGATGGAGGTGTCTAGAAAGGGATCACGACCGAGGGCTGGCAAGATGTTCCTCCACACCGCTAGTCAGAATATGAGGACTCGCAGACCCGTGTGACCGCCTGGCCAAAGTCTTAGGGTATGAATCGAAATAAGATACCTTTAGGACTTCTCATCTTATTCATCCCTTCTCATCACAAAATTCTGATAAGGACCTAAAGGATTAGGGTTTTCTTTCTTCTCCTCACCCTCTTGAGGTATGGGTAAGGTTAATAAGGTTTAAGGAATCCTCCACTAAATTAATGAAAGGCATGTAAATAAGATGTCATGGACATAAACTTAATAGATTAAGCACAAAATAAATAATAGATACATGCTTAGGTTGTATGACATAAGATGTCATGTTCTCAGAAGAGACCTGAGGCTAGACCTTCTTGTCAGGAGGATGAGTTAGTCTTGGAGATAGAGATCTCCATTTCAAGTAGAGACCTGGCACATCCTTTGAGGATGATGCTAACCCTAACCCTAAGTGAAGGTTAGAGAGAGATGAGTTGGACCAGGTGTTTGAAAGGACATGCCTTTGGGATGCCATAGGATCCATGGGTGACCTAGCACCTTTGGCAACCCCAACCCTGGGGAGGGTCGTGCATGTTAGGGTACATGATAGATCTTTAGATGATGATGTTCTTGAAGGACCATAGAAACCCTAAGGGCTTGTACCAGTAGGGCATAGCTGGAACCTAGGGCACGTCATAGTGCTGACGGTAGGATGAAACCCTGGATAAGGAATTATGATGGAGCATAAAGGGTTGTGGATGATCTTGAGCAACAATAAGTGTAAACCTAGGCTTCACCCATGTAGAGAATGCTTTGGAGGTTGATCCTTCATGAAGAGAGGACCTCTAATGGTGAGGTTGGTTGTAGGGTTAGCTCTAGAGAGAGAGTAGGAAACCCAGCAAGAAGGTTGGAAGCCTAAAACCATGAACAATGGATGATATTGGTTGCCTCATGATCGATCCCTGAAAGTTGCTGATATCTTGGAGGACCCAACCCTAAGTGTTGCTCGAGTTGAAGGATGACAAGAAGTGCATGTCACGCCTTTTGCATGCTTGGTTCATAGTTAAGAGATAGGGCATGCAGTTGGACACCTACAATTAAACCTAGGGTTCCTAGGCCTAAGAGGGGAAGTGGTATACCTAAGGCTCATGATGAGAAGTTGAGTTCCTATAGAAGTGAGCAGGGTAATCCTCATGAATAAAAGAAAAGAGAAGCCCCTTAAGTTTAAGGTGTGTTTGATGAACCCCTCACAGCTAGGTTGTTGATAAAGAAAGGTATGATCTTGATACAACTTTTAGGAAAGAGGACAAGTATGACCTGGCATGGTACAATAAGTGATATGTTTGTGCCGTATTAGCTTGCTAGGGTTAAGTAGGCTCATATGGATGTAAACCCCAGACCTTAGAGCTTTTGTGACCTTGTTGTCAAAGATAGTTTTCCTCCCATCCTGGGAGAGGGACCCCTTTGGTAGGGTGTATATCAGTTTTTTTGGTTCAAGGTAACCTAAAGAGGTCTCATAGGATCTTGAGAAGCTAAGTGAAAGGTACATTGTATGAGATTGAATCTACAGACCCATAGATATCCATCTCTATTGCATGTGAATGTGTTACCATGGAGGTAACAAGTATGGGGGTTGACCAAGGTAGGCAGGTTGCCATAATTCCTATGAACGGATGAGAGTCAGCCCATGAATGTAGAAAGAGAGATGATGAAGACTTGGGTAAGATTCTAAGTGAATATGTACTATAATGGAGAATCCTAAGTCTATCCTAGGGTCAGGTAGGGATAAGACCAATAGGAGTTGCCTAATTCCCCAGTTGCACATGACCATAAGGTCGGGAGGTAACAGCTATCATTGTCTGAGGGCCATGGGTTAGGAGATTGATCACCTTCATGAACTCATGGGACCCAAAGGGCAGATGAGTAGGGCACTCTCTGGATGCATGAGGGAAGAGGGATGACCCCAAAAGAGTTGGTACCCTATAGACCTAGAGGAGATAACCAAGGATATAAACCTCAGTAGGTTCAAGACTAGTTTGATATCATGATGTTTGTGATGAAGAGACATATGTGGCACGTTGCAACTTAGATTTAAAGGTGTACTGGCAAGGTGGGATGTTCCATCTCTACTCTTGGAATAGGAAGAACTCTATATTTGGACTGCAGCCAAATGCTTATTTCCTCTTGTTGTGGGGGTGAGAGATAGGACATTATGCATGTCATACACCAAGGATAAGAGATGATGTAGGTTGGGGCGTTGCCATGAGAAATGGGGATAGAGAAGATATCTTACCATGGTAAAGTGAATGAATGATGGATGGCTTGCAAACACTAAGAGGAATGAGGTAGTCCCCTTATGAGGAAGTTTCTATGGTGAGCTATGTAGAACTTACAAGTTATACCAAGTTGAGTTTGGTCACCATGATGATGAAATCAGAGAGTGTTCTTAATAGAGATAGACATGGAGTTTGAGGTAATATAATAAGTGAAATACATGGAAGTGTATGTCTTCAATGTTACCTAATACCTAAGGATGAGAGGTGGTAATGGATGCTCTGGTTGAGATACATCTGACTTGTTTGACTAGAAGCTAGAAGAGGTTGTGTGGCTAACCCTAAGTTTGGAAAGGAGAGGTGTTTGGACAACACTCAGATGTAACAAGATACGTTGAAAAGTTATGGTTGTTTGCTTAGCCAGTCTAGTACTGGATGCAATGAAAGGATGGTGGTAAAACCTCAGATGTACTTCTTTGGAAGAGAAGGTGATGAAACCCCGACTAGAGTGGTTTAGGGTTTCAGAGGAATCGATCTTGAAGTATCATGACATACAGGAAATCGTGGTTGAAGATCACCATACACCATGGAAAATGGCAATAGCACTTTAGATGCTTAAGATGAAGTTGCATGTGGTTTATGACCATGCAAGCCAGGAGGTAAAGGACGAACCCCAGTAACCCAGTGTATCGATATAAAGGACAAAAGAGTCCCTGAGAGGGAATGGGAGCTCAACACTATGGATGTTGTGATAGGTCTTCTCTGGGCCAAAGAAGGTTGAGGTACAATATGGGTTATGGTAGGTCACCATACCTAGATAATATGAGAAAGGAAGAGTTCGGATAAGGGACAGATCCAGTTGAACTACCCATGAGAAAGATGGTTCAACTACACCATGAAGCGAGTTCAAAGGTTCTTGAGTTTGACCTAAAGGTTCACTTCCAGAAAGTGGAAGTAGGTACATGAAGAACTCAATGTTAGTATAGTTTATCACCCCTAACCATGGTTAGTATGATCCAGACTAAAGGGTCTAATGAGGGCATGTGTGCTCGATCAGGGTGATATCTAGAGACAGTTCTTGTCCTATGAAAGATGTGACAATGACAACCATAGCCAGTGTCGGGTTTTATAGGAAGCTCTGTAAGAGAGGTTGTGTCGGTCACCACTTCAGTAAGGTGATGATGGTTAGAAAAGGGCCACATGATGGTTACAAAAGGACCACAGTGCGTGTAGATGAAGTCACTTTGATCGTGCAAGGGCTGAAAGGAGCCTAGAGAATATGAGAGTCATGAGCAGATGCAAAGTAGACTGACATACAAGTTACTGTGGGAGAAAATGTGACATGAAAATCCGACCCCTCTAAGTTATAACTAAGAGAGCTGAGTCCCCGATACATGGGTCCATTAGAGATGGATGGGTGGAGAAGGTTAGGTTCGACCCTACCCCTCAGGATAGAGTAATGGGAGATGTTTTCCATGTGTCCAATTTAGAGCACTATGTGAGGTACCCGACCATGTGCTGAGCAATGAACCTAGTAAGCCCCAAGGGAGGCTGAAATGACCTGAGTCACCTGTGCCGTTTATAGACGCCAGAGTGAAAGAACTCAAAGAAAAGAATAAGTGATGATAAAGGTTCTTTGGAAGTGCCATGGGTAGGGCAAAGCCACATAGGGGCCAATGATAGACATGGAAAAGTCTTATCCTGAATTGTTTGTTTGCTTGTTTGAATTTTGAGGACAAAATTCCTATAAGAGGGGAAGGATGTTATAACCCCAAATTTTGGGTTCAATTGGTGAGAAATGAAATTTCTCATATTAAAGATAATTGAACAAATAATGATATGATTTGTTTTGAATAAATGAATTCCTTTCACAATAGCCTTGATTGGTTGCTTTGTGGGCTGTCTTGGCTATTGGGCCCAATAACAAGGAAATTCAAATAGTAAATGGATAATTGAATTTTTGAGAAAAGAAATATGTAGAAACCTCTATAAGGCAAATCCAAAGAGGATTTCGTGCCTCTTGGGTTCCTTGGGTACCAAGGAGACCAAGGTTGCGAAAAGAAAGTAATTAGAAAAGAAAAGGTTAATTAAGTATTTCTTTATTAAGAAAGAAATTGAAAATGATGATAAAATGTGGAAAATGAATGGAAAGAGGCATAAATGAGTTTTCTTGGTGATAATTCATATCCATGAGGTTTCTAATGATAAAAGGAATACCCATGAGGAAAATAAAAGGGAAATAAATATAAATCCTCAAAAGAGATATTTTAAATGAGAAATAAACACGATAATGTGAAATAATGCATAAAGATGCATCTAGAAGGATAATACATATCCAATAAAGAGAATTTCGAAATAATAAAGTTCCTTGGGTGCCAAGGAGCCCCAATAAAGAAAAAGGAAGAGAAAATACCATAATTGTAAAATAAAGAGATAATGGGAATACATAATCCATTAATTATGTAAAGTTGATGAAAGGAAATAATTTTCGTGGCTACTATATTGAAAGGCATGATAAAGAGAAAAAGAGAGAGAGAAATTTCGTATTTTTAAATAGACATGCAAAAAGGATTATCAAGGAAATAAAAGTTAATGAGGAGAAAGAGAGAAATAATATGGTTGCTTCTCAATAAAGGAAAGTAAGTTTCCTTGTGAGTTTTGGACTTGAGATTCCTAGAGGCACATCTCAGGGCTTCATACTCTCCCCTATATATGGGGTCGAGTCTTGGTTCGAGGGGAGAGAGGGAATACCACGTTCTTCTATCTTCCTCTTCTTCCATGTTTCCGTCAAAACCCTAATCCACAAGTAGCGCTTACCCTGGAGCCCCCCAGGGGCTGAGGAGTCGTCTAGTTGGAGTCATGAAGCTTCCAAGACCACCAAGGATGGGCCGGAGATCGCGCCCGCGCCCTGCACATCGAGCAACTCCGTCCATAGGTCTGCAAAGGTGCTGCACGTGCAGCAGCAACCGCAGATGGGTTTGCACTCATACACGGCGGTGAAGCCACAACTTGGGAGAGCTTTGTGTGCTCCAGGGTATGGCGGGGGCAGGAGAACCCTCCGTGGTGGCCGTCGAGGCCAAGAGAGGCGAGGAACAACGCGCCCAAGCTACAGACCGGCGGCTAGGGCGGCCGCAATGTCTGTTGCTCGGGGTTGAAGAAGGTAGATGAGCGTTGGACGATTCTACCCCCGACATGTCAAAGGACATGCTACTTAAGTGGAGGGCAAATTGGTAATTCAGTTATATTTTCCTAATCGGACGACTTCGCAAGGGATTGACCACGTGGCGCTCCTGGATTGGTCAAGTAAGTGAATTTTTGTGAAAATCATATCTAGCAAACCTTAACTCGGATTGAAACAAGTAATATATGAAAATTGATCCTCAGAATGAGAGGAATCCATTAAAAATATGGTTGGAGCCTGATTATGTTTGCAATTCGAAAAGTAATAGAAGTTATTAACTTTAGTGTAATGATAATTAAGAAACCCTATTTTGAAATGAATAAAGTGTTTAATAGGGTTTAATGGATCATTAGAGTTGATATTAACCTGTTAAATGTAAAACGGTACATTATGATCGAAAAGGATGATCTCTGCATATAATTAGTAATTTGGAGATTTTGTACATAAATATGCTTGGACGTTGAAAAGGACATAAAGTTATCATCTTTAATGATTTAACTAAGGAAAAACCCTTAGATTTGATGATAGATGGATAATTCAAGCTGATATTAACCTGTTGTTAATAAAAGTGAAAATAGGATTTAAAAAGATGATCTTTTTATATAGTTGGTTTAATTTAGGGTTCTATGTACATGAATATGCCTTAATGGGATCAGAAACCCTAATTTATGTTGATATGAATTTTAATGGTTTTAATTGTACAAATTGAAGAATAAAATAGAGATATGATGATTCGAAGATAAATTGAGTATCAAAGATTTTTAATGAGAATTATTTGGATAATTAGTGTTTCCTAGTGTATAAAAGTGGAAATAGTAATAAATAAGGTTCATATATGTGAGTTGAACTAAAATGAAATATGATTGGTCAATTTGAAAGAAACCAAAGATGATAATTAGCCTTAATGTTTTGGATATGACCTAAAAGGATAAAGATAATAGTTTTAGTGTAAAAGAAGCATATTAGACTTAATTGACATTCAATTGTGCCTATGATGCAGAAATTAGGGTTTGTGAACTAAAAGAGCATTAAAAGTGATAAATGCATAATGAAGGCTAAAACCCTAATAAAACCCTAAAGTTGGCCTAGAAATCATAAGGTGGAATCCAAGTTGATCTTGAGGATGTTTTGAATAAAACAATGACACTTGAATGTTATTCATTATTTTCAGGATATTGTTGATTGCTTGTTAATTGTGTTGAATGTTAATGCATGGACATCAAGTTACTATGGATCAGGTATGTGGTTATGATTATGAATAACCGCTTTAGTTTACCGATGGATTCCCAGATGTTTAATCGCATTGAATGCAACTAAACTGTTGGATGTTTATTTATTTCCTGCCACTATAAAGTGACTATGATTATCACCATAAATGTGCAAATATAACTGGCTAGATCCGGGTCCACCTCTGTTACTTTGAAAAGGCTAAAAAAGGGGTAATCCTAGAGTAAGGTCTAGGTTATCGTGAGTTAGAGACTCTTTAGCAAATCCCGAGTTAAGGAGTGGTCTACTTACGAGTAGTGCCATGTCACTCAACCCTAGAAACTGGTTCACTTATAGGTGGATCATGAGGGGTTTAATGGGGACAATACAAAGGATAGGGTACTCTTAGATCGTGGAGTTACATCTAAAACGTAATATTGGTTGTTAAATAAGTAATTGAATGATTACATTGTTATCATAGTTGCATGTTTATTGTTTCCCCCACATACTAGCTACGGCTGACCGACGTTTTGTTTGTCGGCGTTTTAGGTACAATGAAAAGAACAAATATTAAAGTGGCACATGTGATACTTAATGAGAATTAAAGTGCAAAGGAGGATTAGATAGATTAGTATCGGTGTGGATAGAAGAATAGAGATCCAAGTTTTCAAAAGGTATGTAAAGAAAAATTTTATTACCATTTTCAGTATAGTCTGTTAGGATTTAATAATTGTATATGGTTATATGTCGAACCTTTGATCTGGGATTAATGGGTGCGGCTCAAACTCTTGGTCTCCCTTAATTGGGGGTTATCGGGAGGTGGGGTCGTAACATTTGGTATCAGAACATAGGTTCCTCATTTAACCACTAATAATTAATAAATTTTACAAACTCCATAGAACCCAAGGGAGTTATTAGAGGAGTATCCGAAAGACGGAGGTGTCTAGAAAGGGATCACGACCGGGGGCTGGCAAGATTTTCCTCCGCACCGCTAGTCAGAATACGAGGACTCCCAGACCCATGTGACCGCCTGGCCAAAGTCTTAGGGTATGAATCAAAATAAGATACCTTTAGGACTTCTGATCTTATTCATCCCTTCTCATCACAAAATTCTGATAAGGACCTAAAGGATTAGGGTTTTCTTTCTTCTCCTCACCCTCTTGAGGTATGGGTAAGGTTAATAAGGTTTAAGGAATCCTCCACTAAATTAATGAAAGGCATGTAAATAAGATGTCATGGACATAAGCTTAATAGATTAATCAAAAAATAAATAACAGATACATGCTTAGGTCATATGACATAAGATGTCATGTTCTCAGAAGAGACCTGAGGCTAGACCTTCTTGTAAGGAGGATAAGTTAGTCTTGGAGATAGAGATCTCCATTGCAAGTAGAGACCTGGCACATCCTTTGAGGATGATGCTAACCCTAACCCTAAGTGAAGGTTAGAGAGAGATGAGTTGGACCAGGTGTTTGAAAGGACATGCCTTTGGGATGCCATAGGATCCATGGGTGACCTAGCACCTTTGGCAACCCCAACCCTGGGGAGGGTCGTGCATGTTAGGGTACATGATAGCTCTTTAGATGATGATGTTCGTGAAGGACCATAGAAACCCTACGGGCTTGTACCAGTAGGGCATAGCTGGAACCTAGGGCACGTCATAGTGCTCACGGTAGGATGAAACCCTGGATAAGGAATTATGATGGAGCATAAAGGGTTGTGGATGATCTTGAGCAACCATAAGTGCGAACCTAGGCTTCACCCATGTAGAGAATGCTTTGGAGGTTGATCCTTCATGAAGAGAGGACCTCTAATGGTGAGGTTGGTTGTAGGGTTAGCTCTAGAGAGAGAGTAGGAAACCCAGCAAGAAGGTTGGAAGCCTAAAACCATGAACAATGGATGATATTGGTTGCCTCATGATCGATCCCTAAAAGTTGCTGATATCTTGGAGGACCCAACCCTAAGTGTTGATCGAGTTGAAGGATGACAAGAAGTGCATGTCATGCCTTTTGCGTGCTTGGTTCATAGTTAAGAGATAGGGCATGCAGTTGGACACCTACAATTAAACCTAGGGTTCCTAGGCCTAAGAGGGGAAGTGGTATACCTAAGGCTCATGATGAGAAGTTGAGTTCCTATAGAAGTGAGCAGGGTAATCCTCATGAATAAAAGAAAAGAGAAGCCCCTTAAGTTTAAGGTGTGTTTGATGAACCCCTCACAGCTAGGTTGTTGATAAAGAAAGGTATGATCTTGATACAACTTTTAGGAAAGAGGACAAGTATGACCTGGCATGGTACAATAAGTGATATGTTTGTGCCGTAATAGCTTGCTAGGGTTAAGTAGGCTCATATGGATGTAAACCCTAGACCTTAGAGCTTTTGTGACCTTGTTGTCAAGAGATAGTTTTCCTCCCATCCTGGGAGAGGGACCCCTTTGGTAGGGTATATATCAGTTTTGTTGGTTCAAGGTAACCTAAAGAGGTCTCATAGGATCTTGAGAAGCTAAGTGAAAGGTACATGGTATGAGATTGAATCTACAGACCCATAGATATCCATCTCTATTGCATGTGAATGTGTTACCATGGAGGTAACCAGTATGGGGGTTGACCAAGGTAGGCAGGTTGCCATAATGCCTATGAACGGATGAGAGTCAGCCCATGAATGTAGAAAGAGAGATGATGAAGACTTGGGTAAGATTCTAAGTGAACATGTACTATAATGGAGAATCCTAAGTCTATCCTAGGGTCAGGTAGGGATAAGACCGATAGGAGTTGCCTAATTCCCCAGTTGCACATGACCATAGGGTCGGGAGGTAACAACTATCATTGTCTGAGGGCCATGGGTTAGGAGATTGATCACCTTCATGAACTCATGGGACCCAAAGGGCAGATGAGTAGGGCACTCTCTGGATGCATGAGGGAAGAGGGATGACCCCAAAAGAGTCTGTACCCTATAGACCTAGAGGAGATAACCAAGGATATAAACCTCAATAGGTTCAAGACTAGTTTGATATCATGATGTTTGTGATGAAGAGACATATGTGGCACGTTAGAACTTAGATTTAAAGGTGTACTGGCAAGGTGGGATGTGCCATCTCTACTCTTGGAATAGGAAGAACTCTGTATTTGGACTGCAGCCAAATGCTTATTTCCTCTTGTTATGGGGGTGAGAGATAGGACATTATGCATGTCATACACCAAGGATAAGAGATGATGTAGGTTGGGGCGTTGCCACGAGAAATGGGGATAGAGAAGATATCTTTCCATGGTAAAGTGAATGAATGATGGATGGCTTGAAAACACTAAGAGGAATGAGGTAGTCCCCTTATGAGGAAGTTTCTATGATGAGCTATGTAGAACTTACAAGTTATACCAGGTTGAGTTTGGTCACCATGATGATGAAATCAGAGAGTGTTCTTAATAGAGATAGACATGGAGTTTGAGGTAATATAATAAGTGAAATACATGGAAGTGTATGTCTTCAATGTTACCTAATACCTAAGGATGAGAGGTGGTAATGGATGCTCTGGTTGAGATACATCTGACTTGTTTGACTAGAAGCTAGAAGAGGTTGTTTGGATAACCCTAAGTTTGGAAAGGAGAGGTGTTTGGACAACACTCAGATGTAACAAGATACGTTGAAAAGTTATGGTTGTTTGCTTAGCCAGTCTAGTACTCGATGCAATGAAAGGATGGTGGTAAAACCTCAGATGTACTTCTTTGGAAGAGAAGGTGATGAAACCCCGACTAGAGTGGTTTAGGGTTTCGGAGGAATCGATCTTGAAGTATCATGACATACAGGAAATCGTGGTTGAAGATCACCATACAGGAAATCTTGCATGGCATATGTAGGTATCGCTTCCAATATTGTTTTCACCAAGCAACATCATCCAGCTAGAGATAGAGTTTTTACTACCCATCCATTTATCCTGGAGTCGATTCGTTCCAAGATTCCAGCATTAGTCATCTTGGTAACTCGTTTGTGGATGATTGGTACCCCCAAATATCTGCCCAGGTCCTCTGTTTCGTGGAATTTGCATATCCTATTGATGCATGTTCTCGTGGGTCTTGGTACACTGCTAGAATAGAACACCTATGTTTTAGCAATGTAGATGGCTTGTCCTGAGTCTTTTCCAAATGCCTGAAAACATCTCTTGATTGTTCTCATTTGAATGTGTGATGCCTCATAGAATAATATGAGGTCATCAGCAAAGCACATATGTGATTCCTCGATGTTGCTTCTTCCCTTCTTCATCCGCTTCCATTCTACTTGATTAACTAGAGCTTGTATCATTTGACTTAACTGTTCTATGAACATCACAAAGATGTAGGGAGACAATAGATCTCCCTGTCTAAGACCACAACTAGGCTTGAAGGATTGTCTCATCTCCCCATTCCATAGAATTGAGCACTCCCCTGTGGTAATATAATTCATAATATAACTGATGATGTTATTGGGTAGATGAAGCTTGCAAAGTGTATCTGATATAAATACCCATGAAAATCTAAAATAAGTGATTTTTATGAATTTTCACTAATTATTATTAATCTTGTAAAATTCATAACTAAGGCTTTGTAAGTCATAAATTAATGAATAAATATCTTTTGACATTGGGGAATAATAACGAATCTAATGGTGTAGTTAACATCATCTAAATCAACTCATAGTAGAAGATGATATTTCTAGGGTTTGAAATATAATCATTAATTAATGATGTACACCCAATATGATATTACATACAGATATACCCTGATTGGATATAGAGTTTGACCCTAACTTTGGATGCAAATTCTTGAGATATGTTGATTCTCTTTATAAGTCTTATTGGACAATGATTATGTTTTTCTCTCTCTTTGACTTATTGTGGCATAGTTCTTTATATGTCACTTGATTATACATGTTTGACCTGATTGAGTCCAATTCACTGGAATTATCTTGTATACTTTTCATAATGCATATTGAATCTATTTATTTAATCATGTTGATTCTTATCCAATTTGCAACCTTTATTGCTTTATTTCATCCGTTTTTCCATTTAGTAATGGAAAGCTTAATTTGATGGATTGCTTAGACTAAGCTTTATCTTGCCTCTCTATTATATTCATGTGTTATTGTTGAGACTATTATTATTTATTAGTGGCAATGCATTAGGGGTTCTGACCCCAATGTACAACTTCCCAGTATATGGGTAATGGTGCTATCACATAGACCTAGGTTCTCTCACCTATTTTATACACATTATATGTATAGGATTGTGGGTGCTCTCACCTCTTTCCTCTACATGAAATGTAGAAGTGTTCTTGACCTATTTTTATATGGTTCTAGTCTAATACTTAACAAATATACAAAATTCTTATTATTTATTGTGTTCTCTAGTTTGAGATTTAAAGGTAAGGATTTTATTATTATACTTTTTCATTCTTCATACAATCTCTTTGTTTTACTATTTGAAGAACTCTTTTGATATGCACTTGGATGTTATGCTTCCCTTTTCATTGGGAACCACATTATTTTACTTTTGATGTACCTTTCCCATATAAATTGTCCAATCCCTATTATAAGCCCATACATGTTCTTTTGCTGATAATTTCCTGCCTTGTCTTCTCTTGTTGGGGCTGTTTCAACCCCTTAGGTAGAAAGCAAGGAGGAGTTGACTACAGTTGAGTAGGACTTATCCAGATTTCAATGAGGTTTCTTGGGAGGTAGATTGAAGTTGTTGATTTGCCCTCTATTGATCCTATATTATATATTAGTTTCTTATATTTTCTTTTATGTACACCCTTCATGGTGAAGATGCTATGTTAGACGTGAATACTGTAATAGTTAGAATTTATCTTCTATTGCTATACTTTTGGCAATTGATACATTACATACTTGAATTATAGTATATCATCATTAGTGAAAAATTACTTCTGATAATTGCCATTGGATGATTTTCTATTATTCACACCTTAATAAGTCGACTGACTCCCCTTTGGGTACCACTGCTTACAGGTATGAAATTAGAGTTAGAGCAGTCAATTATCTGACTTTTTCAATACTATTTCCCTTAGGTTTTACCTCTTCCATAGGTTCCTTACATGATCCTTAACTGATATGGAAGCTCTCAAGATGAGAAACCTACATTAGATTCTACCTTCATTACGATGATAAAAGGATAAAGAATCTGAGGAAGTTTTATAATTTTCTTAAGTGAGTTAAACTTATGTGGCTGGTCTGGACACCATATGCCTCTTCCCCAAGGTATAGTGTGATACCCATGTTTATCTTTTGGATCCATGAGATCAGACTTACGATTAGAACTATGTTATGAAGTAGCTAGTAAGTTGTGATACCTAGAATAGAATTATGTGACAAGAATTATGGAGTTGGTGATAATTTGATATACTTAAAGGTGGAACCACGTGTTTCATTAGACTACCCTTAGAACCTAGATTTTTATGGGGTAAGTGCATAGGTTATAGATTCTATACATGGTTTTCTTAGACTCATCATTGTACCTCCAGTTTAGTTTGAGTTGGTAGGTCAAACCTTTGTAAGGGGTGGAGGGGTAGTATTAGAACCTTGATAGATCATGGATAAACTGATTTCTGAGATGAAAACCTTTTAAAAGGTGGAGTCTTGTAACGTATATCCAGACTCTAGAAACTGTAATTCTTGGAATAGGATGATAATGTGCTCGAATCATTAGAATTGACGTAATAAGGTTAGATTTACACCCTAACATGCTTGTTTGTACCCTAATGGATGTTTAAGGCACATAACATGAGTAACTTACATCTTAACCTTAATCATGGATACATATGTTCATGACCATGTAATGGACCGATAGATTCTAATGTTATGTTGAATGACATATATGGAATTGAACTCAGACATCATACATGTTGATAGACGTATGTGATGTATAATGATCATGTTGACCATAAACCCTAAGTTGTAATAATCTAATCCTAACATATAAATCCTTGGTGGTATTCATGTTATATTAGTGAGATAAGGTGTCATAATTGGATGAAGTACATTACCTAGTCACATAATCATGTCTTGGTATCAAAGCTAGTTCATCAATATGTAATATGTTTCACCTTGTTCACTAATATACATCTAATGACTCAAATATGGATAATAAGTAATTGGATTTACATAACTATGCTTGAACGACTAATGAGGGGTTGATTGGACATAAGTGGTAATTTGAAATGAACAAATATGAGTAAATGATTCATATGGACAATACTCTGACTAACTTTTATAATAAGATAATAAATGGATGTTCATTATAAGTGAAGTTAATTAATGTGCCATTATTTGTGTTAATAATGAAACTAATGGACTTATTAACTAATTTCTTAAAATAACCTATTTTGTGTGAGATAATATAATATAATTCCATATGGTGATAATATGAGGATAATGAATTTTAAACCTGGATTATCGAGAATAATGGTAATATATAATAATAGACAATGATATATTTGTCTTTAACCTAATTGTGCTAAAACTCGTGTAAGATAATATCAAAAGTTAAATCTAAGTGCAAAATTGGGTTGTTTGAGTCTGAACTAGCTTAAATGCAGATTTTCAACATATTTGGATAATTATAGCTATCCTAATTCAATTTGAGAAGATAATTTTGAGTTACATAATCCCAATGCATACCAAACTTTAGTTCATTTGTTTTATTTTCCAATTTGAATTTCACAAGAATATTTCTCTCTACTCGCCCATGGTTCTGTGTCACACCCCTTTGATTTCTGGGGCTCTCTACCAGCCGTTTGATCTGGATCACACATCTCAAGACTCTTCTCCTACCTTGAGTCTGAACATGTCTGGACTCCTCATAGTCAAAGTATTCTTCTCCTTGCCCACTCTCTCTTTCCTATCAACCTCAACCTGTGTTTTTAGCTCCTTTGAATCCGAGAGGTTGTTCCACAGCCAACCATCCCTTGGTCGGTCTTTGTGGTCTCCTAAACATGAAATCCCTAAATCCAACGCTCCTGGTCGAATGAGGAAGTTGTCCCAGAGATGGCATTATATAAAAACAACCATCTACACACCTCCCTCATTCCCCAAATGCATCCCTTAGACAATCATTTTTGAAGAAGGCTACTTATTCGGGTCAGGGCAAGATCATTTTCAACCTTGAGACAATTGGTTGGGGAAGATGGTTGTGAGATCACTGTGCTCCAATTAATTGGGTATGAACCATATCTAAACCTTCATTATGTTTTTTTTTTATATTTTCAAAATGTATTTGTGAGTGGAATGCACTACTGAGTAACTGATCTGTGTGCTTTCTGGAGTGTTGTTGTAGACTTTCTTGTGGGTTTTATCCCAAAACCAATGGGCCTAGCTGAGTTCAACATCTTTAGTCAAAGCTCCCTAAGGCCTTGTATCAGTTATTCCTCGTTGTTTCCTAGTTTCTAGATTTTCCCCGACTTCCCTATATATGTGATGATTTGAGGGTTCTGAGTAGAGATTCTTGTGGTTTTTGCATGGTCTCCTATCAATGCCATCACTGGGAGGTTGCAAGTGCCTTTGATGTTCACACATGCCGTTTAATTTGGGGTTGTGTTTTCCTTCACCTATTGCTGCTCACTGGGCGATGGTTCCATGGTGGGGTGGGGGTGGGGGTGGAACTCTCGTATTGGGCATTAGTCATAGGTTGTTTGAAGGGGAGAAGATTACTCACCAATATTTTACTAGTTTGTCCTTGGTTAATTTCCATTGTTGTCACACCATGATGGACAAATCTATCTTTTGCCTTTTGGGCTATTGATTAAATCTCACTACTTTGTGTTCCTAGTATTTGACCAGTAAGTCCTGCACACATCAATCATTTGATGCGTGATGCGAGGGTGATTTGGTCTTTCTATTTTAATTGTTTTTCAATAATTCTTGTAAATTGAATGAGCTTGCTAAATTCATAACAATTAATCTAAAAGTCTAAAAATAAACCAAAATATGTTTTGGAATCATAAATATAAGATCTATCATTTGGTATGATTTTTGTAACGTAACTCTAATATATAAAATAAGTTATTTTTATTGTAATAATTATTCTTGATCTTGTAAAATTCATAACTAGTGATTTATAAGTAAGAATTAATTAATAAATATGTTTTGAAATTGGGTAATCATAACTAGTATGATGGTGTAGTTTTCATCATCTAAATCAACTCATTGTAGAATTAGATATTTCTAGGGTTTAAAAAATATTCATTAATTAATGATGTACATATTATGATATTAGGTGAATATATACCCTAATTAGATCTATAGTTCGACCCTAAATTTGGATACACATTCTTGAGGTATGTTTCTTGTCTTTATGAGTCATATTGGACAATCATTCTATTTTTGTCTCTCATTGATTTGATTGTGGCATAGTTCTTTATATCTCACTTGATTATAAAAGTTTGACCTGACCTTGTCCAATTCACTGAATATCATCTTGTATATTGTTGCTAATGCTAAATGAATTTCTTTTATTTAATCATGTTGATTCTTATTCAATTTGCAGCCTTTATTGCTTTATATCATCTTATTGTTCCATTTAATAATGGAAATTCCAACCCCATTGTATAAGTTTCTAGTATATGGGTGATGGTGCTCTCACCTAGCCCTAGGTGCTCTCACATATTTTATACACTTTACATATATAAGATCGTGGGTGCTCTCACCTCTTTCCTCAGCATGGAATGTGGAAGTGTTCTGGCCCTACTTTGAGATGGTTGTAGTCTAATATTTAATCAACATGAAAAATTATTATTATTTATTGTTGTTCTCTAGATTGATATTTAAAGGTAAGAAATTTATTATTGTACTTCTTATTTTTCATATAATCTCTTTGTCTTACTATATGAAGAACTCTTTTGATATCCACTTGTATGTTCTACTTCCCTTTTCATTAGGAACCATATTATTTTACTTTGATGTACCTTTCCCATATAAATTGTCCAATCCCTATTATAAGCACATACTGACTCTTTGGCTGATAATTTTACACCTTGTCTTTTCTTGTGGGAGGTGTTCCCAACCCCTAAGGTGGAAATCAAGGAGGAGTTCACAACATTTGACCAAGACTTATCGAAGTGTAGCTGAGCTTTATTGGTAGGTAGATTGAAGTGGTTGGTTTTAGCCTCTGTTGATCCTATGTTATAGATTGATTTCCTATAGTTTATTTTATGTACAACCTGCATGGTGAAGAGCTATGTTAAACATAAATATTGTAATCATTAGAATTTAAATTCCACTACTACACTTTTGGCATTTGATACATTACATACTTGAATTATAGTATATCATCCTTTGCAAAAAATTACTTGTGAAAATTATCATTTGATGATTTTCTATTATTCACATCTCAATAAGTTGAATGTCTCTCCTTGGAGTCCCACTCCTTGCATGCAATCTCTCATCTCTCCTCTAAAATGGACGACATTGTTACTCACACAAAGATGTTAGATAATCAGACTGCACAACAAGCTCTAGCTAATCAAAGGGCTTCTCCCAAATCACTTCCAAGTCAACCACAAATGCAATCAAGAGACTGCAAGTCCATCACTTTAAGGAGTGGAGTTGCAATTGAAAGACCCTCACCACCAAACCAGAAAATACTTGATAATGTTTCTAGAAAAGAAGATGATATCTATGATAAACAAAGAAAAAAGAATATAGCTGAAGCACACCCTTCTTACAAACCTACTATTCCTTTTCCTCACAAGTTTGCACACAAGAAGGACGATGTCATATTCAACAAATTCATGGTGATCCTCAACATGCTTTATGTCAACCTTGCCTTATCTGAAGTTATTGTTGTGATGCCGTCCTATGCAAAGTTTCTCAAAGACAACTTAACCAAGAAGAGAAGGCTAGATTGTGTGGAGATTTTTATTCTATTGGAGATAGTGAGTTCTATCATAAAAAATAGGCTATTAGAGAAACTCTTTGATCTAGGAGCCTTCACCCTTCCTTGCAATATAGGCAACACTACATTTGACAAAGGTCTATTGACCTATGATCTAGTATTAGAGTTATTCCTTTTTCAGTGTGGCACAACTTGATCTTGGAGATTTGAATCAAACTAAAATGGCCATTCAATTAGTAGACCATTCCATCAAGTATCCAAAAGGTATTGTAGAAGATGTGCCTATGCATGTTGGTAAATTTTACATTCCTTGTGACTTTGTTGTGCTAGACATGAATGAAGTTCCTTCCAACCTTGTTCTTTTTGGGAGACACTTTCTGTAAAGCCTGGGCCCACTGCCCAAGGCTCTAGTAGAGTTTCAAGAATGGCGACTGTCCCCACATACCCCCACTAACTTTAACTGTGCACTTTGTCCTTACTCACGCGCATGCCAAGATCAACTTCCAGGTCACCCATCCCAGTACTACTCCAAGATGAGCACGCTTAACTATGGAGTTCTTAGTGATGGGATCCTAGAAAAGGAGGTGCACCTTGGTGATATGGGTAGTCCAATCATTCCTTTTAAGATCATGTTATCCGAGGCCTCAAATCCTGGGATGTTACAATCTCCCCCACTTAGACTCTTGATGTCCTCATCAAGGTTGAACTATATGGCCTCATAATCTGACCCCATTTCAGTGCAGACCCACAATGGCCCATGGACACCCAGCTCCCAATCACAGAATATCAGTGCAAGGGTGGCTACGTCTACCATGGACAACCCTTTCCTACATGCCTAGACCACACGGCTCAAGACTGGCATGCCACATGCTCATGTGGGCCCCACTTACTAGTGGGGTTATGGCTCTGATACCATTTGTAAAGCTCGGGCCCACTGCCTAAGGCTCTAGTAGAGTTCCAAGAATAACAACTGTCCCCACAGACCCCCATTAACCTTAACTGCACGCTTTGTCCTCACTCACGTGCATGCCAGGATCAACTTCCCGACAGGTCACCCATCCCAGTACTACTCCAAGCTGAGCACACTTAACTATGGAGTTCTTAGTGATGGGCTCCCAGAAAAGGAGGTGCACCTTGGTGATATGGGTAGTCCAATCATTCCTTTTAAGATCATGTTATAAGAGGGGAAGGATGTTACAACCCCAAATTTTCATGTTTTTCATAATTGAAGTGTATTGATTTTATGGATTTGGACTTAATTGAAAAGGTTGCATGCTTTGCTTCAAATAAGGGATTTCTTTGTAAAATCTCCCTTTTGATAGGAATTTCGTAGTTCCTATGAATATATTAAACCAATAATGGATGTAAAAGAGAAGAAAAGAAGAAAAGTCCAAAGTTGCAAAAAGAAAGCAATAAGAAAAGAAAAGATCAATTAAATATTTCTTTATTAAGAAAGAAATTGAAAATAATGATAAAATGTGGAAAATAAGTGAAAAGAGGTATAATTGAGTTATTCTTGATGGATTTTCGTACCCAAAGGATTTCTAATATTAAAAGGAATGCCAAAGAGGAAAATAAAAAGAAAGAAAAAGAGAAATCCTCAAAAAGAGATGTTAATAAGAAATAAATAAGATAATGAGGAATCAATGGATGTAGATGCATCTAGAAGGATAATAAGCATCCTTCATAAAGGATTTCGTGTCTTTGGGATTTCTTCGGTTCCAAGGAGTCCAAATTGCAAGATAATAGGAGAATAAAGAGATAAAATCAAATAAAGCATTATTAAGAAAGAAAAGTTGAGATAATGATGAAAATATAAGAAATATGTGGAAATATGGATAATGGAATCATTATGAATGAGATTTCGACTCCACATGGTTTCTAATGGTAAAAGGAATCTAAATAAAGAAAATAAAAGAATAGGAGAGAGAAAATATGCATAAAATATGATTTTTTAATAGATAACTTGCACATGAAGATAATGCCCATTTCCTTTGGAATTTGGGACTCAAATTTTTTACACACGTGTATTAAGTCATTATAGACTTTCCCCTAAAATTTGACATCCATTGGATAAACGGTTTGTGATATATGAATTTTACAAGTTTCCTAAAGTGTAAAAGATAACATTAAATGTTACAATTGATGTTCTAATACGAGGCTTGCAAGCCGTTGGATCAAGATCGAACGGTAGCTTATTTTCGTTTTGGTTTAGGAAAAGGAACTATAAAGGGAGTTTTGCAACTTGAATTTCTTGGCGTACAATCCTTGTTCGAAGCTGGAGATTGCTCCGTTGAATCTGGGAGACTAAATCGGAGCCAATCATCCTTAATTTTTGGTAGTTTCCATACTCGATTGGGATTTCCCCAGTTAACCTACAGGGGAAGCTTCCATGGAAACCAGGGTAGACCCCTTGGTCCCCCTATTTATAAAAAGAGGGGGATCATGAGTTCCTTTGGAGGACGAGAGACGAAGCAAGACTCGTACATGCTTCTTGTCCTAAGGTTTTGCGCTTGAGACGTTGGTGACTGGGCAAGATCTTCCTTTCTGATTCCATCCCTCTGGCAAGGTTTTCACCACCTATGGATCCGGTGAGCTGCGGAGAGAAGCTCTGGTCAGCTTGTGGGTTCCCTAGTAGCGGTCGTGGATGTCGGCGTCGACCCAAAACCAGAAGAGCGATCACGAAGGATGGTTAACGGTGTTCTGTTCTCCAGGCAGAACAGAGTACTGTCCGTGCGGAGCTGGTTGCGGGAAGGAGATGAAGATAGGCACGGATCTGGGTGCCAGGTAAATGGATCTGAGGTGGGATCCGCAAACTAGGGCTCGCTAGAAATAAACAAGGGTTGGAGCTGATGTGGCAGGCTCCTATTTGCCGAAAGGTAAATCATTTAGAATAATCATAGTTAATTATTGATAACTCCGATTAAGACAATCCATATATAAAAATTGATCAGGAGAATGCAAGGATTACAATAAAAATATAATCAGATTATGAATATGCTTCTAGTTCGAAAAGAACATAAAGGTAGTATTTTAATGCTTTAAGTGAATCAAAATCCTAGTTTTGATGTAGGGTGAGTTTAAGGAACCAAGTTGATGTTAATCAAAGATTAGCTTTTTGGACATAAAAGGAGTAGTTAGAACTAAAAGTATAATCTTTATGGATAGTTGGCTTAATCTATAGTTCCATGTACATAAATGTGCCTTAATGGGTTAGAAAGCCTAAGTTTGGAGAATATGATTTTTAATGGTTTTAATTGTTCAAATACATGAATAACACAAGATATAATTATTCTAAAGTTAATTTGGATAAGAAAGATCCTTAATGTGAATAGTTTGAGAAATTAGAGTTTCATGAATAGAAAAACTATTTTTAGGGTTGTTGACCTAAAAAGGATAATGTATGAGAAATTGATCTAAGAAACCCTAATGCATCCTAATGAGAATTAGAAACCCTAGAAATGTATCCCAAGTAATTAAAGAGTTATTTGGACGTGATGGTAAAAACTAGAAGATATACTTATTTTCAGGATTTATGTTTTCTTGCTTGATTAGATATCTAGTTGGATTGAACATATTGCTTCTATGAGATCTTCAAGAAAGGTATGTTGTTACGCTTATGGATAATTGCTTTAGTTTCACAGCAATTCCTATTTGTTTTATCGGTTGCCTGAAAATAACTGCTTGGATGACTTTTATTTCATGCAACTATAAAGTGACTATGACTATCACCATAAGTATGCATACATGACTGGCTCAGATCCTGGTCCTCCTCTGTGGCTTTGCAAAGGCTAAAAAAAGGGTAACCTAGAGCAAGGTCTAGGTTATCAAGAGTTAGGGATTGGGCTACCTACGTGTAGTGCCATGCGACTCTTTAGCGCACCATGAGTTACGAAGTGGGCTACCTACGAGTAGTTCCATGTGACTCAACCCTAGAAACTGATTCACCTGTTAGGTAGGATCATGAGGGGTTGAATGGGGATATACCATAAGAAAGGTAGCATCCAGGTCCACTGCAGGGACATCATAGAGGTTAGGGTATGTATGGATTGAGAAGTTATGTTGAAAACGTAAAGTTGTTTGTTAAATCATATTTGAATACAATATGTTGTTACAATTAATTGCCTGATTATTTTTTTCCCCACATACCAGCATATTCTTTTATGCTGACCGACATTTTGTTTGTCGGCATTTTAGGTACAAGCCAAAAGGACAAACAGTAAATCATCATATTGTGAAATATGTGAATTAATATACAAGGAGGATTAGTTAGAGTAGATTGCATATGTGGATAGAAGTTTAGAGATCCAAGTTTTTAAAAGGTATGCAAAGTTTATTTTCTTACAACTTTTCAATTTTGTCTGTTAAAATTTAATAATTGTTATTGATTATTTGTCAAACCTTGGATACAGAAATTGGGATAACGGCTCTGACCTCTTGGTCTCCCTTAATTGGGGGTTACTGGGAGGCGGGGTTGTTACACTTTCTCTAAACCACTGATTGTATAGTCTATGTGCAAGAAGGCAAACTCACTATTAGGGTATGAGAGGATACTATGGAGTTCTCTATTTTTGATGCCATGAAAGATTTGAACAAAAGAGAAGATATGTGAATTCTTGATTGTGTTGATAAGATTCTAGAAAAAAATTAGGATTTTGATTACATAATTGACTATTTTGAAGAAGATGAATTGAACACCTCCATGGAAATTGAAGTTCAAATTTTGCTCTTATCTCTAACTCACATCCAACCAATGAACAAGTATTGCCATTAGAAGATGATTCCAGCAAGTCACAAGGGAGAAAATGTAGAACTCAAACCTCTTCCACTAAGGATAAGGTATTCTTTTCTTGATCTTGATTCTACTTCGCCCATGATTATAAATGTTGATTTAGCTGATGGACAAGAACTCAAATTGCTCAATGAATTCTATATGCATAAACAAGTTATCAGTTATTCAATTGATAATTTGAAGGGCATCAATCCTTCGATTTGTATGGATCAAATGTATATAGAAGATGATGTCAAACCATGCATAGAAACTCTTAGGAGTTTCAATTCAAATATTCTTGAGGTTGTAAAAAAGGAAATTTTCAAGTTAAGGGATGCAAGAATCATCTATCCCATAAGTGACAACCCTTCGGTGAGTGCTATTCACTTAGTACCCAAGAAAGGGGGTGCAACTATCATTAAAGGAGATAATCATGAGCTGATCCAAACACGTGTAGTCACATGGAGGCGTAAATCTTTGGTCGGACATACCCGGAAACTTTAGGTCAAATCCATTTTTGGATCACTTTTTTCGGGGTGAATCTGACCTGTGCATAGATTGCTGAAGACTAAACAAGGCAACTCATAAATATCATTTTCATTTGCTTTCCATTGATTTGATTCTTGAAAGATTATCCAATCACTCATATTTTTGTTATCTTGATGGATATTCTGGATTTTTTTCAAACACCGATAAAGCCACCGACCAAGAAAAACCACATTTACATGCACCTATGGAACTTACACTTTAAACACATGCCATCCGATTTTTATAATGCTCCAACATCTTTTCAACATTGTATGATGGGTACTTTCTCTAATTTCATTGAGTGAATAATGGAGATTTTTATGGATAGTTTTAGCATGTATGGAATTCATTTTATGACTATTTATCAAATTTATCTAAAGTTTTTCAACATCACAAAAATTTTAACCTAGTACTCAAGTGGGAGAAGTTTCATTTTATGATACAATCCCAAGTTGTTCTTGAACATGTGGTATCTAACTAGGGTATTGAAGTTGACATGGATAAGGTGGAATTGATAGAAAAGATGTGCACTCCAACATTTGTGAAAGATGATTGTAGTTTTATTGGCCATGCATGATTTTACAAGCGCCTCATCAAGGACTTCTTAAAGATAGCCAAACCTTTGTTCTCACTCCTTGCTAAAGATGTTGATTATGTTTTTAGTGATGATTTCCAAGTTTCTTTTAGGAAGCTGAAGGATGCTTTTATTTCTACCCCGATTATTCAACCCCCATATTGGAATGCACTATTTGAAATTTTGTGTGATGCAAGTGACTACGTCGTTGGTGCAATTTTAGGGTATAGGAAAGACAAAAAACTTCATTCTATTCATTATAATAGCAAGACACTAGATGAAGAAGAAATAAGCTATGCCACCATCAAGAAGGAGATGCTAGCAATAGTCTATACCTTTGACAAATTTAGGAAATATCTTGTAGGATCCAAGGTTGTGGTCTACACTGACCATGCTGCAATAAAGTATTTGCTAATAGAAAAGATGCTAAGACACATCTAATCCAATGGATACTATTGCTTTAGGAGATTGACCTTGAGATAAGACAAGAAAGGTACATATAATAATGTTGATGATCACCTTTCATGACTGAACATAGATGTAGTAGACTCTCTCCCTATTGATGATTATCTATCTGTTGAAAGATTGTATGCTATTGGTTCTTTTCCAATCCATTGGTTTTTTGACGTTGTAAATTTTCTTTCTACTAGACACCTTACCCCCTGAAATCACTTATCAACAAAAGAAGAAGTTCCCTCATGATGTCAAATTCTACTATTGGTATGACCCATTGTGATTCAAGCAAGGGACAGATGGGCTGATTCGACAGTGTGTAGCTAATAAAGAGATTCCTACCATCATTTCTGAATCCCATTCTTCATCCTATGGAGGACACTTTGGAGGGGAGAATACACCTAGACAAATTTTGCAAGTAGGTTTCTATTGGACAACATTATTCTGAGATGTTCATGCTTATGCCAAAGCTTGTGACAAATTCCAAAAGACATGAGTTGTACCAAGAAGAGATGAAATGCCTCTCAACTCCATTCTTGAGATAGAGGTATTTGATGTATGGGCCATAGACAACATGGGCCCCTTCCATTCCTCATGTGGATACAAATATATCTTAGTTGCATGTCATATGTATCGAAGAGGGTTTAAGCTATTCCTACTCAAGACCAAGATGCAAAATCTATAATGCAGTTATTTTACAAGATAATCTTTCCCCATTTTTGAGTTCCATGAGCTATAATATCTGATGAGGGAACACACTTTAATGAAAAGCAATTCAATAATCTGCTAAACAAATATGAATTCAAGGATAAGATATCTACTCTGTATCATCCTCAAATAGCATGATAGGTTGAAGTGTCAAATAGGCAACTAAAGAGTATTATGGAGAAAACTATTTCTAGTTCAAGAAAGGATTGGGCACTCAAGCTAGACTATTCTCTATGGACATTTCAAATAGTTTTCAAAACATCTATTAGAACAAAACCATTCAAGCTTATCTATGGCAAGTCATGCCATCTTGCTCTAGAGTTGGAGCACAAGGCTCCATGGACAATCATGTTCTTTAACTTTGATTTTAAGAAAGTAGGTGAAAAGAGAACGTTGCAACTCCAAGAGCTTGAAGAACTCTGTCTTGATTCATATGAAAATGCAAGAATATACAAAGAAAGAACAAAAGCATGGCATAATCAGACGTTTAGAAGAAAGGACTTTGTGGAGGGAGATCAAGTGTAGCTATTTAACTCTAGGTTGAATCTCTTCCTAGAAATGCTAGATTCCAAATGGTCTTGGACCATTATTAGTGTTGAAGATCTATCCATATGGGACCGTGGAGCTCCAAGGGAAGCGGTTGACATTCAAAGTCAATAGCCAAAGTTGCAAACTATACAGTGAAGGAGAAAAGATGTAAAAGGGAGTCTCATGCTCCCTCTTAGAAATTTTCTAAAAAAAGACAAAGTCTACTCCAAACTTTAAATGGAGGATCCTTGTGGGAGTTTCTCTCATAAATTAGATAGTTTTATTCCAGTCATTTACCACTATTGTCATTTTCTTTTAAGTCATTTACTTAAAAAGTTAGACTTCATGGTGCTGAACAATCAGTTTGGTATGGTAACCTTAGTGCTCAATTATATATTGTAGGTACTCACTGAAAAAATCAAAAAGGTATGGTGAAAGCAAGCAAACACAAGCATCAAGTTGTGACTCAACATATTGGCCTGCCAACACAACATGTGCAACTTCTTCTATTTTTTGTCAATTTCAAAAGATTTCTTCTCTTACATTTTGTCGGACATTGCACAGCGTGACCTTGAGTCTAATATTTTTGAACTATAGTAGCTCCATTTTACACACATGTACCTCTTGCACTTTGGTGTGTATGATTTATTGACCAGATTTTTGAATCTCAAAAAACTTTTACCTTACATTGTGTGAGTTGAAGACACAACATGTGCATATTGAGCTAGGCATAATGAAGGACGCTTATGCCATGTTGACTGAAGGATACACTATGTGAGCTATTGGTTTAGGGTTCTAGAGCCCTATTCCATGTCATTTCTTTTCAAACCCACATCGTGTAACTGACTCTGAGCCATCAGCTATGACCTTATAGCCACTCCCCTGGTCACCTCTACCCCTTTTCAACACCAATAGAGCACCACCTTTCCTCTTTCCAAAGATCCTACTTTCAAAGCACCACTCCTCATGCGGTTACTTCCTCCCTCTTTCCCTTTTTCCATTCTCTCATCCACAGAATGAAGGGAGCATGAAAAAGTAGCAACCACCAACTCTCTGGAAGACACCCGCCATCCATTGCAGTGTCATCACAACCATCTCTACCACGAATAGAAATAACTACCTTGATACATTGTGCAACTTCTGTTGAGAAATACAAGCACAAAGTAAGGCAATAAAAACAAAAATTTTATCTATCCGTATTCCCATAATAGCAAGATTGCGTCAACTACTATGAAAAATAGGAAGGATAGTTTAATGAGTTTGTACCTGGATCTGAAGCAAGTCCAACAACAACAACTCATTGCAATGCAACTATATTCTAGTTACTCTTAGAAGGTATCTATACAGATCCCAGTCTTCAGCACGAACAACGTCTACAACGGCTCCTACGGTCTCACCACAAACTACAAACTGACATTGTCCTCCTAGCAATAGCCAAAGGACTCTTGCCTCTAGAGTAGTCCACATGGACCAACTAGAAATCTTATCATCCTGATAGAATGCATAAGAAGGTGTTGTCCCTCTCGTTGGTGTACTAGTCACCAATTTTCTCTCCCACAATGATCTTTAGTTGTTCTCTCCCTCGCTACCCTCCCTAGTCGGGTAGTGCCTTCTTGGGCTCTCTTGGTTACCACAACTAGAGAGGACAACAATTGTCAGAGAAACTAATTCTCAATTTCTGTGTTGGGAAGCCCCAATACCCCTCTATTTATAGGTGGGGTTAGGGTCAGGGTTTCCAGTCTGTGCGGGATCTATGTGCCCCTGTTTGGAAACGGACTGGGATTTCATAGTCTGGACTGGATTAGATAGGGTTAGTCTGGATTCATTCTGATTCTGTTTGGTAACCCAGTCTGATTCTGTTTGGCAACCCAGTCTGATTCTGGTCAGCTGGTCTGATTTGAGTCTGATTGCAGTCTGATTCTGTTTGGCTACTAGACTGGATTCAGTCTGATTTTATTTGGCAATGTAGTCAGTATCTACAGATTTTGTCCTGATGTTGTAGAACTGTTTTAACAAGAATAATGAATGTGTAGTTGTGCTGCCGCTTAAGAAGAAGTTGGCCGGAGTGTATTATATACTAAATAACAAATACATAATATAATTAATGTATTTAAATGAAATAGTAGCAAACGTGCGTAGCATGTCTGTAGCAGAACGTAATACCACATAAATAAAAAGATAATATTATATTGGTTCTCAGGCAAATAAATACAAACTGAAATGAGAGGTCTTCCCTGGACCTAGACAAAGACAAAGCTACACAATCTAATAAGTTGGTGAGCAAGCAGCCAACTTCATGCCTCGTCGGACTCGTCGGCCAACTTCATGGCCTCGTCGTACTCTTCCCACAACACAGGACAAGGTTCGTCCAACACCTGATTTGTTTCCTATTTGCTGGCGTCTTTTGGCCACTCGAACAACAACGACAGATGGTGAATAGGAGGAAACAAGGTTCGCAACATTTGGGCCCTCATTTGGCTTGTTCCCTTGGCTTGTTCGTCTCTCTCATTTGGGCCCTCATCGCGTGGAGGCTCGCAACATGGTTTTTTGCAAACAAGGTTTTGTTCTACATATTTTTTAATCTTCGACGGAGACATCAATCGTTTTTCAAATTCTCTCTTTGCCTTTGACCGTGACCGCGATGATGACATCTATAGTTAATAAATCAAATTTTAGTATTAGCAAATATCAATAATAGAAAGATAACTGTGACAATATTGAATATAAATAAATGCTCCAAACAAACTTAGCTACAAACAAGTAAGAACGTGATTTATGCATTCAATACATAAAAAAAAGGTCCAAACAAACTTAGCTGCATACAAATAAATGTTGCGAGGTAAACACAAACAACTAGAAAGTCGTGGAAATATATTATAGGTTAATGTGTTATTTTTGGCGTCTAACGTGGTAGTTTGATTCACTCATCAGTGTTAATAGGGTATTGAGCAATGCCAGGTGGGTAAATGCGACGAGTCGTCATGAAGTTGCGTTGCACGGCCAATGGCGGGGGAGGCAATACATCTCCCAAAATAAAAAGATTGTCTGTTATGAACTCTCTCCTTATGTGTTGCCATCTCATCTACAACCCAGTCAAAGATATGTAAGGCTCCCCAGTTATGTTTCGGAAGTGACGCCATGCCTCCATCCAAGCTTGTGTAGTATATACTCCATTAACACATCTACCCAACTCATATTGGTTTCTCATCATACCTCTGAGAACCATATCAAGCTCCCTACACCACATAAAGGAAGGCGTCCTTTGAGGCCCAACCATATTACAGATTCTGTAAGTAATATGTTTTTGATGTAAGTGTGTATCGCATAATTAAGGGAATATAAAATGCATATTCAGTGTTAGCTAACATTTATCAACATAACGGTGAAAAAACATACACCCTCCATAAAACATACACCAACATTATGATAAATAACTAAAGCATGTTGATGTCGGATGAATTCAGAAAGATGTAATGTTAAAAACATCGAATGTTGGATAATGTAAATCGACACACCAAACTAAATGTAGTTCTCTGCCATTAAACGTTATGGCGTCACCGTGGGTGAAGGAATGTCTAAAAGAAGACTACATTCTTCCTCCAGACTGGCAACATAGCGTTCTACATAGTCATGCTCATACTTTTTTTGGGTGTATATATCATCGTAGTTGTGATGAATTTCAACACAGTCCTTCATGTTCATTTCCTGGCCCCACACTGACTTGCACTCGACAGTTAGTAACATAATCTCAACTTTCAAATAATCAATTGTTGGGGGGAGATCGACTGCCCAACGGAAGTATCTGCACCGATCTTTTCCCTACAATGTATAATCAAATTTAATGAATGACAAAGAATGTGCAACATACACAACGACAACCTATTATGTATGTATTTACTAGTGCACCTCACGAGAAGGACATATGTAATACATTTTGCCCGACCTTTCACTCAAAATGCCAAAATCATACAACCCTGTATCCTCTGTGTTAAGCCGCAAAGCTGCATCTAACCCACAATCACACCTCGGAACTCCAGATGGATCCATTGACATCTAAAATATAATTGAGGATTAGTAAAAACATTGTCGGATTCTGAACATAGATTTCAAATACAACTTTCCGAACATAAAATAGGCCTAAGTTCTTGTTCTACATCTATGATGTATTGTATCTGTCCTCATTTGAAGAGTCATTACTGCTCGTGATGTGAAGTAGTTGTCGAAGATATTGGCACCTCTCACGTAGAGTGGTAATACCTTGTTCAAGCCTATCGATGTCTGCTCTTGTGGAACTGACAAAGTCACATTGTTCATACCATAGCTTGCGATCGTTGTGGGCATATGCAATATGTGTTAGCATAGCATCCCCAACTGCAGTAAGTGCGGCAACTGTGGGTGGTACACGCTGCGTAGGCAATCTCATCTGACATCTGTTCGAAACAAGCCCCCTACCACATGTAAAATACGGTCTGTGGGGGTTGTTGTTTTCAAAACGTCCATTTGTCGCGTCCGCTTCATCCATATACACATGTACAGTGCATTGAAGGCCGCATGTACAGTGAGGCATTCCATTATCCATTTCAAGACAACCTACCGATTCATTATGTCATGTATATTATTAGGATCCAGAAAAAAGTTTGTAAAAAAACAACTAAAGCCTACAAAGTTATGTCATGGACAATTTTTCAAATAATGTCGAAGACTATTACAGATACAATTGTAAGTCAACGGGCATCCCATAGAAAATTAGAAATGGATTCACGTAAACGCTCGCCCTCCCTTGAATCGGCCTGAGTTGTTTGTTGGAGGGAACTCAGGTCAACCCCAGCAGGGGGAACGGCAGATGTTGAAATGTCATCTGGGAGTTCGTCCATTATACTGTCGCCATCATGTTGGCGACGTATGAAATTGTGGAGGATACAACAAGCCATTACGAGGCGACACTGCGAATGTATGGGATATGTCACCCCCTTTTTAAGGTAGGCAAACCGCCGCTTCAACACCCCAAATGCTCTTTCTACAACATTACGTAATTGTGCGTGGCAGTGGTTGAACATCTCCTTCTTGGTGGTGTAGGCATGTCTGTTTCCTCGGTACTCAGAAATATGGTAAGTTGTGTTGCGATACGGTGCAAGGAATTGCCGAGTGTTGGCATATCCTACATCTACTAGGTAAAACTTTTCTGGCGGAACTTTAAACCCGCCTGTGGTTGTTGCTGACTGTAGGACCCGTTGGTCAGCAGCCGATCCCTCCCACCCAGTTAGGACATATGTAAACTCCATGGAGAAGTCAACTACAACCAAGACATTAAGAGAGACATTCCCTTTTCTGTCTCGGTAGCAATTTTGCTTGTCTCGTTTAACCAAGACGGGGATGTGTGTTCCGTCAATTGCCCCGATGGCATTCTATAACACCAAAATAGGTTGTCAACATACAAAATATTTCCAAATGATTAAAGATTCTAGGGGCTAACTATTACCTTGAAGTAAGGGTAGAACCTTGGGGTGTCCAATATACGAGAATGTGTTGTCGTGCATGTTGCTGCAGTTTGCATGACAATGTACTCATTGGACAACGAACACACAGCGTCCAAGACTTCGTTGAACTTCCTACTTATGGTCTCACCAGAGTGAATGTAGTCCTCAGCCAAAGCACGATTTGTATGTCCATGGCCAACCATTTGTAGGAAGTAGCACACAGCCTCAACCAAACTGACGCCTCTAGTGCTTCGTAACAAGGCCCGACTCTCAAGCTTGTCCACAAGGGCCAATATAGAATGTGGTCTCATTCGATATAGGTCATAAGCCCTTTGTTCATGACTGTTTAAAATTTCTAAGACCTTCTGGTGGCCACTCCTAATGCTAACTGACCTAGGTATTGTAGGGGGTATGTTGGAAATGTCGTCAATGATGGAGTTTGCTATGGACTCAGCTATTGTATCAGCAATGTGATTAGATGGACCAGACAATGTATGTAGAATGTGCGTGAGGAGGTCAGGTGTTTCTGTTTGGTCAGTGGTTGACATTATGCCTAAAAGTGGAAGCATAGCAACGTTGTCATGGCATGGACAAGGAAAATAACTAGGCTACAATCATATGTAACTGTGGACACATAAAATAATGGCTTCCAGGATACAAAGCGAATTAGATTGATCACAAAATAAAACCATGGTAGTGAAATAAATTATTACAACAGTTAATCAATAATGCCTGGACGGGAATAAAAATATTACAACAATTCAGCAAATAAGATTAAGCCCAACGAAAATTTTTGGATGGGAAATAGATTATTACAACAAAGAAAGAACTTTCTACTGATTTGATGAGTTAAATGTCTGGCTGTTAATGTTTGGTGATCCAGAAGGGCCAGCATCATTGGATGAAGGAAAAAATGGACGGTGAGATGACGCAAAGTTTGGTGATCCGGAAGGCCCAACATCATTGGACGAAGTAAAAAATGGACGGTGAGATGACGCAAACGACGATGGCATACTTGGTCTGTTGCTGAAGTTGGGTGTTGGGGATTGCAGGAAAAATGCATGGTGAGATGGCATAAACAAGGATGGCATTGAAGGTGTTGCTGTTACATTGGCATCTTGGAATGAGGATGACATTGAAGGTGTTGGTCTTGCATTGGCAGCTTGGGACCTTTCCCAAAGGTCTTGCAACCATATGGTTATCTTTTGAGGTGTGTCTATAAGGATGAGGTAGATGGTGTGGTTTGTTGAGTCCTTGATGGCGCTCACAAGTTTTATAAACATAGGAGTGGGGGGATCTGGGTAAGTGTCCTGGAAATGTTGTAAGATGGTTGTAAATTCTTTCTTTTCAAAGGCTCTAGTTGCCACACCACTGCCTAACTCGTGAACCTTTGCATAAACCTGTGTGAATTCAGATAACACTTCATTTGATAACCCACATCGGTCTTGAGGCATTGATGGCCGCTTCTTGCGCCTAACGACAGGAGGCCTCCCGCCAACACTCGGTGTATCTGTTCCGCCTCCCCCGGTTTCTCCCTCACTTTGTATCCCAAATGCGCCCATATTAGGTTGCCCAGATTGGCTTCCAGTGTTCATGGGTGTGTCTGGGCCATCTAAGTCGACAGTGATATCATCCTCGGAGGCAACGTCAGAAGGGATATGTGTGTCCGTTGAAGACATTGCATGATGTCCTCTAGCAATGTTCCTCCCCGCCATCATCTCGATGTCATAGTAGTGGGGAAACAGCTTGTTAAGCAACCTAGCACGGTCCTTGTTTTCCTAAGTATAAAAAAATGTTTATTATGAAATTAAAGTGTTAATAGATGACATTTTTTTAAATTAAGGGACTGGTTATTGGATATACCGCAAGGCTCTCCCTCCATTCAGGACTGTCGGGCAGCGTTGGCTTATGCCTTGTGTCATCTCATCCAACGCCGCTCTTATTCGTCACAAGCTTCAAAGCGGCATAGTCCCTCCTCAATTTCTTCCACCGAGTTTTCAGCTGGTCTATATTGCAGGCCGTCTTCCCCATCCTATTTTGCATTTCCACAGTTGCCTCCCTCCAAGCCTCCCTAGTGAAATGACCATCGACACACCTGCCTAGGTCATATTGTCTACGCAATGCAGATACTAGAGCGACATCAAAATCTGTTGCCCAAACAATATGAAACTTGGGGTCAGCAGAAGACATACCCCCGTAGGTGCTGCAATATATTATGATATTAGTTCATCAGTTTATCAGAATCTCTTGCCCAAACACTATGAAAGTACATTGTTCATCAATTGCATATATTTTCTATATATTAGTTCCAATAAAATAAAAAACGATCTCAAGCCGTGTTATATAAATTTTAGGTTAAACATCCATGAAAAAGAATTCAAAACTTTTCAGTAACAAATGAAGAACCTGCCTCTTATTTTATAAGGTCTTCAGATCTAATATTGGCACTCCAACAACCATAAAAAATAATTCAAAAAAAAGCAAGCTGGAACAGTGTATTAATGAGAGCATTATACGAGTTCCCATCTTATTCAATAATCCCATGAATATTGATTAACAAATTTCAACAAACCAATGTCCTATTTCTGCAAAAGAGGCAATTTAGAGCATTGGTAAATGCTAAATTATCTGCAAAAGAGGCAATTTAGAAGACAGAGAAGAGAACCAACTATAATATCTAGCAACAGTGGTGACAAGTAAGATGATCATATTTAGGGAAAGAGGAAGTGAACCTAGTACTGAATTAGATGATTTTACACCGACTTCTCAATTTGTCTCAGAGTGGAAATGATGGACTCAATTTCAAAGTATAAAATAGAATATTTGATCCTAAATTCAGACCCAGTGTCAAGCTATCACAGTATTGGTTATAATGTTTTTTTGTAGGCATATTTCTAGAAATGATTTGCACATCTCATCACTATGGATGTCTATATACAACTTTTGCATAGAAGAAACATCAATTTATGCTAAGTTGGTTTGTTGGACTCTACAATAATTGAAAATAGTATTGCCATATATGCAACATTTTATCTCTTTTTGTTATGTTTCCCCTCTTATCACACAAAGCAGATATTTATCAATGAAAAATGTAGATATTGGAAAGACAAAGAGTATATAATCATGTAGACAGTAAATGAACTCCTCATAGTTGTGAAAAGGGAAAAATAATATCTCTAATTAAATATTATCAATGACTATGCTTTTTTTTCTAGACAAATAAATGTAAAAAAGATAAAATATTAGTTATAGTTAAAAAATACCAGTGATTGTAACTAAACTTACTCTATACAACAAAATTGATTCTGTAACACAATCATTGCTACATTGCACATGTCGGTATAAAATTGTTCTATTTTAGCTGTTGAAACAAAGGAAGTTGGGTCACTGAAAAATATTACTAGCTATAATAATAAAACAGGTCGACAAAATGATGTGTAATTGCACATGTATGTACAACAGCAACACTGATAAAGTGCACATGTATGTATAAAACAGTTCTATTTCAGTGTAATGTACATCTTCAGTGCATGGAAAGTCAACAACAAGCCATCATAGGATAATCCAAGCATATTTGTTTGATGCTTTCAAGCAAAATAAATATTATGATATGATTTCAATGTTATAAATCATGACACATGCTAGGTATTATCATAGATTAAATCTGTAGATTAAATTGTTCCCCCTTATTACAACAATGAAGACCTGTAATACATTTCAATGTTACATAATGATATAATGATATCATTTCAATGTTATGGTCATCAAATAGACTCAATGTAATTCAACCATTGTGTAGAATCCAAAACAATAATCATTTTATTTTACAGATTATCTCTTCATAGTCGAAACTGATTCCATTTTTTACAGACCTAGGTATTCTATAACAGAAACACTACTAAATCGAAACTGATTCCATTTATAAGTACTGTTTATCATTTTATTATTCCATAGATGCACATAATCAGCTAGTACAGTTATTTTTTCGACAATAATATCAACCAAAAAGGGAGAGAAAGAAGGAACTTTGGGGTAGATATCAACCAAAAAGGTTGTATTATAGAAATACAAACATAATTGTTGTATGAGTTGAAACAGAGGAAGTTGGGTCAAGAAAATCATTTATTTTATAGACCTAGGTATTCTATAAAGAAACACTAGTTTTTACAGACATAGAAAATTTGATATCCAAGCCCTAACTCCTGAATCAATTTCTTAGCTTCATGATAAGAAGATGGGAATGTGACCAAATGTGGAAAGCCATCCAATATAAGTTCTCAATCTAAACATTATTTAGGGAAAGAGGAAGTGAACCTAGTAGTGAATTAGATGATTTTACACCGACTTCTCAATTTGTCTCATAGTGGAAATGATGGACTCAATTTCAAAGTATAAAATAGAATATCTGATCCTAAATTCAGACCCAGTGTCAAGCTATCACAGTATTGGTTATAATGTTTTTTTGTAGGCATATTTCTAGAAATGATTTGCACGTCTCATCACTATGAATGTCTATATACAACTTTTGCATCGAAGAAACATCAATTTTTGCTAAGTTGGTTTGTTGGACTCTACAATAATTGAAAATAGTATTGCCATATATGCAACATGTAGATATTGGAAATGAAAAATTATCAAAACTGATCATGTTATCTTAGTGCACAGGAGTCTACAAACAAGATATTTATCAATGAAAAATGTAGATATTGGACTCTACAAAGCAGATATTAATCAATGAAAAATGTAGATATTGGAAATGAAAAATTATCAAAGCTTATCATGTTATCTTAGTGCACAGGAGTTCATTAGGGCTATTCACACACATGTAAACCATATTTTCCATTTCCACATATTTCATCCATCAATCAAAAGTATATATTGATTAACTAACCCACTTGATTCAATCCGTCAACAAAAACCCTAAACACAGATATCACCACCTCATATTGATCCATATGTATATAATAGTCCATTTTAGAAAGATTAAACAATACATTATATAATTCATTCTAATATAATTCAAATATGATTCTAGACATGTCAATTCAATTCCCAAGCATATCACACATTGTGCTAATTTTTAGGCAATATTCACATGAAATTGCATAGTCATTTATCCATAGAATTTTATATGGAACATTAATCAATATATCAGGAACATATCAACTTCTGTTCAATGAGGAATATTCAAAATTAGTACCTAATATCTTTTAAATCAATACCCAATCACATACAAATACAATAAAGATTTCTAGTTATTTTAACAAGATAGAATTAGGCTTTTGACATGAATAAAAATGTTAAGATGATGATAAACACTCAATTAAGGTGAGAAGAACCTTAAAAATATAGGTTAAACTCTAATTTCTAGAAATCTAATCAAACTCTAGAAACTGAATCCATTTCTTCCTCCTCTCAGCTCAAAAACCCTAGAAATGGAGATTAGGAGACAACAAGTGAGAAAAGAGGGAGATTTGATATCACTTTGAATCAAACCATAGGAGGGATGGCATATTGACATGTGAGATAAGACTCACTATGAAAGGCTATTCTATGAAGCTAAACATACTTGATTTCATCATATCTCAGATGGTGAAACCCTAGGTCGAAATCTCCACCACTTTGTCTTCTCAAACCCCTAGCTCTCTTCTCTATCTAGGATTTCATTTATCTAGAACCAATCATGAGGTATGAGATCTCCTTGGTTGATAGGTTACACTTTTTTTTTCAACAAATTTTTCTATCATAAAGCATTTTACTGAAAATCATCTACTGAATAGGTCAATCTCATCTAAAAATTATCAAAACTTATAATGTTACATAATCAGTTAGTACAGTTATTTTTTCGACAATAATATCAACCAAAAAGGGAGAGAAAGAAGGAACTTTGGGCTAGATATCAACCAAAAAGGTTGTATTATAGCAATACAAACATATTTGTTATATGAGTTGAAACAGAGGAAGTTGGGTCAAGAAAATCATTTATTTTACAGACCTAGGTATTCTATACAGACCTAGTTTTTACAGACCATTTTTTACAGACCTAGGTATTCTTAGCTTCATGATAAGAAGATGGGAATGTGACCAAATGTGGAAAGGCATCCAATAGAAGTTTCAATAGTTGACTAAAGATGTGTTTGTCCAGTGAAGCATACATTTTAAAATAAATAGTCATAGAAGAAATGACAGTGTTGACAATTTCTTACAACCAGGGTAAAGCTCATTATTAGAAAGAAGGAACTTTGGGGTAGATATCAACCAAAAAGGTTGTATTATTCCCTGGCCGTATTCAAACACAACGATTAACAATAATACTATAGATTCTGAATGTCATACACAACGATTAACAATAATACTACAGAGATGGATATATTGTGGAAAAAGCATAACAACGACAAACATTGATTAAACTATGCCATCGACTGATAAAATGTGACTGTCATACACAATGATAACTTGTTTAGAACCAATGTCGGGTGAATAAATACACAAATTGATGAGCAATCCACCTCAGAAAAGTCTGCCCTAATCGACATCACAAACAAAGTGTCGGCTACCCTATTTCGTAACCAACCTTAGCAGCAAGGGGCGAGAAAGAAGAAGCACTGTAGAATCTTGGCTGTGTGTAGCGCTGTCGGAGCACCAGGGAGGAGAACCGCCGGATTTCAGCCATGGACGATCAGCTTCCGTGAACAGCTGCTCCAACAGGCGTAAGTGGAAGTGAATAACCTCGCAGCACAAGGCGAATATGAAGGCAGACAGGGGCTTTGGCTTGGAGCTAGGGTTTCTCCTTCTCCTGTGCATTGACAAGATGGGACAATGTCAGATTGAGATAGTCGAAGACCAGGGCAGGGTATGGGTTGCCTTGATTTTGAGGTATGTATCCGCCCCAGTAGACCGGCGGTTGCAGACGACTGAATAAATTCTCCCCCTGGGCGCTTCGCCCGACGATGACCTATGGCCTCCATCCGCGATTTTGTCGAGGTCGCAGACATCGCTTTTACTTCTGTCACACACAGACCAACAGTATTGCCCGCAGAGAACAGATGCGAAGCGACGGGAGGCAGACCACCGAGAGGGAGAAGGCTAGGGCGAGAGGGAGGGGCGACAGGGAGGGGGCGCGAGGGATCGGGGTCGGGGGGTTGTAAACCGGACTGAGATTCGCGATCCTGCCTCGACCGGGACTGGGATTATGCGGATTATGGGATTCCGTTATCCCAAAATGGGGATCGAACTGGGTTGGCTTCCAAACACCTTTTTCGAACAAACCGGACCGGCTCAGGCCCTCGTGGCGCTAAACGACGGGCGCTAATCCAAGCCCAGTCCATTCCCAAACAGGGGCTGTGGGAGTGGAAGGGACTGAAACATCATGAATTTTCTCAACCTGTGAAATTCAAAATGGTCAGTTGGCAACCGAATCAGTTCAGGCACAAGATGGTAGGCTCACGAAGCGATACAATTGTTTTTCCTATTTCCTAATCACATTTGAATTTGGAAATATCATTTCCAATCAATGCAATCATTAATTCCTTCTGGTAGTTGAATTGAACAAGTGAAATGAGTAATCTTTTTCATGAATTTGAGTAAGCTACTAGAACCTTCAGTCGGTCCAACTGAGCTGATTGGTTCACCAGGTGAATCAGTGATCTCGCTCATATGAGCTGCTCAATTCACCCAATGAGCTGATAAGTTGGTGTCTTATTAATGCATAACTCCAACCAACTCAGTTCCAATCAGCCTAACACTCCAAACGGTCATCTCACTGGGTGAGCCAGTCAGTTGGTAGTCCAATTAGCTGATTTGTTGCTTAAATTGAGTACCAAATGCTTTAGTAATAAATCCAATCATCATACATGATTAAACTCCTCTTCTATATGAGTTCCTATGCGTTTGACCGTATAGGTCCCATATCACGTTGGCAATGAATGTCTATAACTAGATTATGACATCACAAGCAAGGAGGGGTCCCTAGTCACACATCAGTGCTACCCAAGTGAATAGAAAGCTGGAGAACAAGTTCAACCTAGAATATGTGTAAGGTGTTGCAATGATTGAATAATTCTTTGTCTCTAATATCCAGAATGAACTCGGTGTATGGAATCGTCATCCTCTCAACATTCAATCCATGTTCCTTGAACCAAGAGTAGACTGTCTGAGATAATGTGACCTCTATTTCATATATTGATACATGTGCATGTGCATGCAGTTCTTAGTTTTACTTATCAAGCATCCATGATACCAAACTCCAGTAGGAGGGAAAAATCCCCATCACTCACAATCAGTCCCCATGTGTCAAAGCTACCCAATCATCACCTTTATGGCAACCCATTTTTTAGGATTATGTTTGATGGTGTAAAAGTATACCCAATGACATGTGATGAGTGTAGTGATTTTAAGTCTAAGAATCACATTCACCACCTTCACTATGAGAGATGATTATGACCATCAATCATGGTTTCCATGTGTCACTCAAGGTGGGTTTGGCTGATACACTATTCTCTAACATGTATGTATGTGATTGATCTAATATTGCATATCATGACTAATGAGATTTTTTCATCAACCAACTCACACTCTAGTCTTGTATCACTGGTGTCTATATACCTTCCACATTAATAACTGACTAGGGACATAATAAGAATGTACATACTCTCAACATCGATACGATCTCATTCTTCCAAGTCATATATTTGAAGACATACATCATTGAGTAATTGTCATTCTTTAAAAATTCATTATTTCCTCATTATCTCATAGCTAAGTGAATCAAAATGAATTGGAAACTTGCATTTGTTATTATTAATCAAATCCTTTCTATAATATGCCTTCACATTCATCATATGATTAGCTCGCAGGGCATACTTACCAACAGACTCCCACTTGCACTTAGAGCCAATCACCCACATATGTTTTCCTTAGTGATCTAAACATGTTCACTGTGTTTTTGCTATGTAAGTGCTAATCCACTGGGTTAGCAACATTTTTCATTTGGTCTGTGTATTGCATGTTCCTTGACTCTTCACTATACAATTTCTTGTATGAAATGAAACTTCCATAATATGCTATCTGATATTCCTTGCCTAACAAGTGGCTCCATTGTTGTCACAGTATCACTACTGTGTCATCAATGGTTGGAACATATTTAAGTTCATCCATATGAACTTTGAGATCCAAACATCATCATTCTGTGTTCATAACACAAGTATACTCAGCTTCAATTGTAGAACATAAATTATGGCTGTTAGTTCAGAACCCTTCCAACTAACAACAATTCTACTCTAAATCAAATATATTTTATTGCGATCACTTTTGTTATTTTGGAAGCTTACATCAGTGTAACCTTTTACACCCAACTCTTCCTTTATTGCTATTTGTATTGACTAGCAATCTATCCTCAAGTACTTCTCAAGTACTAATGGATATCTTTAATGACAATTGAATAATCCTTATTGGAGATTGATATCATCTTGACATGTCTAATACGTACAAGAATACATGATAAGTACATTTATAGCATTCGTGATAGATCCATTGCTTCAACCTATGACATCATAATCATGTCATTTCCATTCTTCATAAGATTTGGAACATATGGTTCATTAGAGAATAAATTGGATTCTCTCTTTCAATACCTTGCTATTGCATGTGCTTAAACTCACGTTCTGAATCATCCAAGAACTATTTCTATAGATATTTATCCCTATCTCGTAGAATGTTTCACCTAATCCTTCATTGGTGAAGGTGTTTTCCATGCTAGTTCTCAATATTCTCAATATTGAGATGTCATTCCTTATTATATGTGGAATATTCATATATGCTCCCACTAAATTCTTTGTAATCAAAAACTTCATCTTGATTCAAGTTAAACTCTTTGACTATCTTGTGAAGTCAAAATATCCCATTTCTAAGATTCTTGTTTCAATACCAGATTGAACTTTGTAGTTTATAGACTTTATTTGCATTCTTGAAGTTATACAACCTTTAGGTTGTCTCACATACACATCCTCTAAAATATTCCTTTTAAGGAATCCAATTTCAATCTTTATATGCTAAACTCATAGTCTATTTTAACTACAACAACAAGAATGACAATTGGTAAACTAATTTCTATCATGTTCAACAACTTGAACAAATATGAAACCTTTTCAACCAATTCTTCCTTTTATGTTGTCCGTGTAGGTATTTTGAAATAAGACCTAAACTTCACCTTTTGGGTTTTACCTCTTCAGGTAATCCTATCAAGGTCATACCTTGTTAGTTTACATGGACTCCATAATGGCATTGAGCCATTTCTCAGATTTGATTCTCAATAGTTTCTAGTTGATATGTTGGCTCATCATATCATGAATAACCTATCTGAGTTAGTGGATTCACAATCCTTCAATCTCAGATTTGTTCACTAGAACTATGAGATTTTGTGTTACATGACGAACTTGAAGTTCCACAACAATTTGTGGTTCCCACTAGTTCTCATTGTACCTCTTTGTTGATCTTGAACCATTTGAGTTTTCATTTTACTCCCACTAAATCTCTTAGAACTCAACTATCATATTTAACAAAACACTTTTTCTATTAGATTGGGGTCAAAAGAAGTATTCAAAAATCATGGTTTGTGGATTAACATTTTTAGAAACTACTTTCTTTATATAGGTTTCAATCCACAATATGTATCAGGATATTCTCATATTCCATATCTCATGTGGTGTCTTACAAACCATTTTGCATGGTACTTTCATTTAGTGCCAAGAATTTATCCTTAAGGAAATTTAAAGATTGGATTAAATGATGATTATATCATGACTCTTGATGATGTAATTCCCTCTTTCTGTCACATCATTAGGTTCATAATTATTGTGATACGATATCACGATCTTCTAGAAGGACCTCAAACTTTTGGTGCAAAATATTTCAACATTTGATAATATTCAAGTTTCTTAATACTTCAATAAAAGTTATACTTCATTTATAATCTCATTGAACACTTCAAGAGACTTGTATTTGTATTTTGTTGAGTGCATACCATTATATCATCAGCAAATAATTTGGAGTATAAGTAACTATCCATAACATTTATTCTATATGGTCTTGATACATCAATATGTATAAGCTCTAGTAGAATGTTTGTCCTCCCACTACATCTAGTGAAGGATGCTATATAATATGGTGCAAAAGTAAGACTTGCAAGTCCCATATTTTTTCAATAACCAAAAGAGTCTATACAAACATCATATGAATTCCATATATGCATTTCTCACTTTTGTCCTCCAGATTACTGTGCTATAGATTGTTTGAGTAATCACATATAATCCTTTGGTATAAAAATTCACCTTGAGATTCTTCCATATAAATATTATTAGATGGCTTGGTATTGCCGTATAAGATCATATCTTCAAAATAGAAACATCAACAACTCATTTTATTGATTTACCATCCTTGTCATACAAGATGCTTTAACGTAAATGTTTCTATTTATTGGCATAATGAAATAGCAGTTCAACTAACTCTATTACATGCCCAGTGGGATAAGATAAATTTAAATAAAGACCAAAGCTTCATAAAATCTTGCTCCCCCTTTTCCATCTTTGTCTTTTATAAAGGCCTTTACTTCTTGTTAGATCCTACACATCAAGTATGTCAAATCTTTATGTGGTATCGCATACCAAGATGAAGAAGTAATCAAATATATCTTATAATGTTTATATCTTAAGTGGAGACCTCAATGCTCTCCTTCTTCTTCTTCTTCCTCTTCTTCAATTCCTCTAACCAGAGTGGGGAATTTCTTTTCCTGTCCAGGTTGATCAAAATGGTGACAATTGCCTCTTTTCTTCACTCCTCCCTTTGCCTTGAGATTTGAAGACTTGGGTTTCTGGCCCACTTTAGAACTTTCCTTAGCTTTGCCTTTTCCTTTAGACTTTCCCTTTGTCTTGCTGATCATCATCACATACTTGGGTTTGTCTTTCTTCATTTGTGCCTCAAATTTTCTCAACATGCCCAACAACTCTATCAATGATTTGTCAAATTCATTCATGTTGTAGTTCATGACAAACTGATTGTATGATTTTGTCTGAGACTACAAAATTACAATTAGTGGCCAACTCTTGACCCAAGGGGAATCCCAGTCTAGCAAGGTTCTCCACATACCCAATGATATTGAGCACATGAGGACCTATTGCATCTCGTTCTGTCATGTTACACTTGAACAATGCCTTGGAGACATCATATCTCTCTTATCTTGCTTGGTCTTGGAACATGTTCCTAAAAGATATGTCACCATCTCCATAACTTCCATCTCATGTTGTCTTTGAACTCATAGTTCATTGAGCACATCATTAGGCATTTGACTTCCATAACATCATCAATATGCTTTTTGTAAGCATCCTTGTTAGCTCTGAGAGCATTAGGAAGAGGTTCTTCTAGCACTAGAGTCTCCAAGACATATAGCTTGTGCTCCTATGTGAGAACAATTCTCAGCGTCCTGTACCAATTGTGGAAGTTGTTCCCATTTAACTTGTCCTTCTTAAGGACAGATCACTCAGAAAAGTGATTGTTGTTTGTTGCCATTTTATTCTACAAACAAATTTACAATTTTTGTTAAAAATCATTTTGATTTGATTTGATGAAGATTTGGTTAATAATTAGGTCTTTAAAAGACTATTGTTCTCACTATTTTATTCAAATTGATAGCCCTCACATATCAATTTAAAATATTGTAGCATACAATATTTTAGTGAGCCAAGATCCATATTTCATCAAATCATGACTCAACTTTGGCTAATCAACCACAACTTGATTATTTATGTAGGCAACATTTGCCAATTGCATCAAATGCAATTCTTAGATAGATGATATGTGCAACTCTTTTCCATAATAATTTGCATGCTTCTAGGCTTAGACGTTCTAAGAATCAATAGTTACGCCCAACCCAATAAGCAACATGTTAGATATGCACCATGGTTTGTGCAAACCTACATATCTACCATCACACTTCCACGAGATAAACTACACACCATGCTTTGTGAAAATCTACGCTGGGTAAATCAAGTTTTTCATGTGTGTTGCTATTGGAAGACATCTTAGATTTAATATTTTATTTGAGAGGTTTTGTATTTATAAATACATATACTTTATCCAATCACCACATATATAGTACATATCATATACATGCTATATCCCACAATGTTAACATGCAATATAAAACACAAGCAATAGTTATGGCCATGTCTACTGTAATTCCTTGGGAGCCACAAGGAATTATCAAACCTAGGTTATCATCACATCACATGCATGAACCTATTGTTGGTGTACATCTGTGCTTGCCAATCCAAGTTGATCGGTTCAACTCATGAACCAATCATCTCACCTCTTAGCCATTCATTTGGTCTCCCAAGACTATCTGTTGGCCTCCTATCCAACTATGTCTGGACTCCATCCAAAATGTTAGTTAAACCCACTATTCGGTCAATTGGCACCTCCTGTAGTCTACCCTCGACCCTCTAGCTGGTCGTCTCATTTGATGAAGCAGTCATCTCGCATGATGTTGATTTTCATCTTTGTCGTAACATAAAGGTAGACTATCCTACTTTTACATGATTAAAGAGAAATCTCAAGTTACATTCAAGGGGAGAAAGGGTAGGAAACAATTAACTTTACATTAGGAATAAGAAGGTAGGAGATCGTTAAATAGACTAAGATAAGTAGGAATATGTCTAAACCCTCCAACCACACACATATATTGGGTTATTGTCCATAACCACACTATACATCCACCATTAGAACCAATTTTAGGGTGACATGTGTAAATTGCACACACATTATATATATATATATATATATATATATATATATATATATATATATATATATATTGGTATTATGTGGTGTTTGATCGGATACTCATATGGGATAGCTTAAATATCCACATCTATGCAATAAATGAATGATAAAACTAAAAATCCAATCATATCAATTATCCTAAAACATAGTAAATTGATGTGGCTCTGATACCACTGTTGGGAAATACAGGAATAGAGTAAGGTAGTGGAAATAATTTTATTTATCTATTCTTATTCCCATAACAACAAGATGATGTCAACTACTATGAAATAGGAAGGATGGTTTATTGAATTTATACATTGTCCTGGAGCAAGTCTAGCGACTACTACTCGTTGCAGTGCAACTATCTTCTAGTTTCTCTTGGATGCCATTTGTGCATCTCTCGATCTTAACCATGGATGACATCTACAACAGATCCTGTGGTCTCACTACAGACTACAAACTGACTTTTCCCTCCTAGCAGCAGCCAAAGGACTCCTTCCTCTAGAGTAGTCCACACAGACCAACTAGAACTCTTGTTGTCTTGCTAGAATGGATACAAAGGAGTTGTGCCTTCCATTGGTGTACTAGTCACCAACTTGCTTTACCACAATGATCTTCAGTTGTTCACTCCATCTCTATCCCTCCATAGTTGTGTAACATACTGAATCTCAGGGTCTTCCCTGCAATTTACCCATTCTTGAGCTTTTCTTTGCCTTTTAGTCCATTTGGACCTTTTCCACAAATTTCACATCCTTTTGGATCATTCTTGGACTCCTTGTGCAATTTGAGCACAACTTGATGTTGAAATCACTATTTACCCTCATTGATGTAAATTGAGGGGTGTTTTCACAAATAACCCACTTAAGGAGCGAAGTGAGGGCTAATAATGTAATTTGGTCATTAATGGGATAATATAGTAGATTATATTTATTTGGAGCTTTTTGGATAAATATATTATTAATAATGTGTATTTGAGTTCATATATGTGTATATTAACCTTTATTGTTTCTCTCTCCTCGAAATATGATTTTAATTCATATTAATATGTTATTTTGTTGAGTAATGATTATTTGTACCCTAATGTGTTTTATATCTCGAGATTACTCACATGTTTCTCATTAATAAGCTTTTTCATATAATTCCTTGATTTTAATATATTATTATACTCTTTTATGAGATATATATTTATTAATGGCCATATTATGTATTAAACGAGATTCTAATTATATAGAATTGTAGTTTGCGTCATTATAAGCCTATGGTTCAAATTTGGAGTTGATTGGAGTTGGTTTGACCCCTTAAATCTATGTTATTAGCCTTTAATATAGTGGGGACCTTAGGAATAAATGAAAATCACTCTAATGTGCTTGTAACGCCAAGGTTGGCCGAAAAATCTCTGTCACGCACGCCCAACCGCGTTGATACCCGATCGGACGGCTCGGTCCAACCGAGATCCTGATCCAGCGGCCTAGAAGTCGCCTTCTACCTCCGACCGTTTCTCCAGACTTGGCGACTCGCATACCGTTCCCGTTCTCACAGCTCCATCAACCGTTTCACACGATTTTGAGCACGTTGGATTTGTCTCATGACGTCGGTCTCAACGAGCTATTAATCAGCCTTCTCTGTGACCAGTTGGAAAAATGCCCAAAACCGACGAGCTTCCCCTCTCCACCATGGAATCGCAGAGACAACCCCGACCTTCCCCGCGGCTATTTAAGGGGCCTTAGAGCACCCCCTGGCTTCGAGCTTTCCTCCTCTACCCTCAATTTCTCCTCTTGTTCCGTGGAGCTCCCAGACCTTCTCCACTTTCATCTCCGGTGACTTTGGCTTGTTGCTCCCTCCTCCGGCCATCTCGGTTCAATTTCTCGCGTCGTAAGAACCCTAGACCCCTGTTCTTCCTTTTCGTATCTTCACCTCGCCTCGCGATGCCTCCGAGCGTCAGGTCCTATAGAGCCTCCGACAAGCTCCGCCGGCGCCATGTCTTTTCGCGCACTGCTGCTCTTCTGACCTCACCACCGCCTCCTCTTAGCTCGCCTTGGTCCCACGAATCTACGCCCGGTCTCGTTTGTCGATTTGGTGGTGTTTTTGTGTGGTTTCACCCCCCGATCTTGATCCCCTGTTTCCCGACCTTCTTGGGTGTGCTTTTTGATGTTCTTGAGGTCCCCGCCCTGTGGCAAGGGTTCCTCCGGCTTCGTCTGGCCTCGCGGGATCACAGAGAACATCTTCGCCTCCGTTTGTCGAGTTGTGGCCTAGGATGTGGACAGGAGTCTGGAGCTCGAGCTCCTGTGACCTGCTCCAGTGCCATGGCCTGGCGGGTAGATACCAGGTCATGAAATGACCAGGGTACCCTTGGCCCTGTGAGTTGTCAGTGGAGCGCCCTTGGGCAATATCGTCTTTTCGCCCATGTTCTTCTTCGCTGGCGCAATGAATCGATAGTTTCAATTGACCGGTTTGCCCTCGCAGGATTAATCATTTCAATTGGACCACCAGGGGTAATTTGGTACTTTCAGCCTTACTCACTCGCCTTTGACCAAGGCCTAGCGAGCCTGGACCGGCTGACATGGCCAAAGCTGATTGGCCCATGTCAGCGTGGGTCCGGCCACTGTGGCAAGTGTTTCGCAAAGGGAATTGCTGATGTGGCTTTTTCCTAATTTCTGATTGGCTTGACTTACTTAATTCATAGTAATTCAATCATTGGTCAGAAAAATATGAATAAATAGTCGATGGAAAGGATTTTTAACGTAGAAGTTGATTGTATGATTTTTGAGACCTGATTCTCAAGGGTTTTCCGAAGTTTGCTTTGATTGACATTTTTAGTATGTTAAATGTTTTAAAATACATAATTAATTCATTTTAACTCTGTTTTGTAAAATAAAATATGTTTTCTTATTCATGAGAATATGACCAATCGTTTGGGCTTGGTTTTGAACCCTAAATCGTAGTTTTGTAAAATTAGGGTTTTTCCTATGCTTTATATTTTTACATATATTAATACTTGTGTTATGTTTATAACTAGGATATAATGGTATGGTGATACAATCTGTTTGGTGGATGTGATGGTAATGTATATAATCTAAGGTATGTGCAACCTATTTTGTATGTGAAGCCTATTTTATGTATGTGGATCCTATTTTAATTGTGGAATTTAACTATGATGATAATGTGCAATACACCTACTCTCAGTTGGGTCTTTTCCAACCCCATAATAACTATTGTGCTAGCCTGAGTATCCTTCTAATTACATTTATTGACTCTTTACTTAGTTTATGCCATTGTAGCTTAATCATTGGAATCATGTGAATCATTCTTCTTCATATGTTGCCTCCTTTACTTGGAAATGATTTAATCTTGTTATTGACTATGTGGCTCATCTTTTGAAATACTTGGAAATGTTATATATTGTGGATGTCTTTGTGACTCATTTAATTGTAACTCTTGAATCTTGTTGTTGCCTATGTTGGCTCATCTCTTGAAGTACTTGTATAATGATGTTGCCTATGATGGCTTGATGATTGAGATTATTTATTTGGGTCTTATTCCCAATGCTATGTTGCATCTTGTTTTACTTTTCACTATGCTGCCAAGTGAATGTTTATGCATGATATAGTTATTGGCCAATTGACAATGTAGTGTACATGAGTACAAACCACCCACAGGGCACTGAGGTTTTACTCCTCCTGCCGGGCACTGGGGTTTTAGTCCCCCTGCCATTTTATATATTGGGCACTGGGGTTTTATTCCCCCTGCCACTTTTTAGGCACTGGGGTTTTAGTCCCCCTGCCATTGGTGAGGTCCGGTAGGTGCCTCACCCTACATTGAGAGGACGTTGAGTCATAATTTATATTCATGCAAATGTGGTAATTTTTGATATTTAAATGTGGCAGTTTCTCTCTCTCATATTCATATATTTTCCTCATTTCTTTTGAAATCTCTTATTGTAGAGAATCTTTTATATTGCAAAGCTTTTTATTATTATTTGTCCTATTCCTTTTGATTAACACATACCTTATTTTATCTTTCTCTTGCTGGATGATCCCAACCATCCAGGCTAGGATCAGAGTGCGCATGGAAGCTTGGTGAACCTAAGGCTATGGATAGGACAACAAGAAATGGAACACATAGTTTGCTTGATCATAGTTGCTTTTATGTTTATAGTAGTTTGCTTGGAGACAATATTGGTTTAGTCTAAGTCTTCCTCTACCTAGATCCTTGTGCTTGTATAAAGTTGTACTTCCTTTATGGAAATTTTATAATGTACTCTTTATACATTTTGAATGAAGTCAAGATTTAATTCTTCCGCTGCCACACTTTTGATGATTTGTGTATCGTGTTTAATAGTAGAGACTTTTGGTCTTTACAACATGGTATCAGAGCATCAAGGTAGTCGTATTCTTTACTAGTTCAAAATTGTCTCCTAGATAGAACCCTTATCTTATATAGTATCCCTTTAGTTAGTTTTTCACCTTAGAGTTGACCTAGCATGAAAGTTTGATTTAGGATTATAATAATTTCATATTAGAAATAAAATTTGTCAACTTTTTGGTGAAATATCTATTGAGTAGCTATTAGAGCAAGAAGTTGAAGTGATGGTGTCTAGAAAGGGTCAGAGCTTGGGGGCTGGCAATATTTTCCTCTGCCCCACTAGCTTGGTCACGAGGACTCCTGAGCTCATATGACCTGGCCTAGCCTGATCTGAAACGGACAGCTCGAAATAGTCTACCTTTAGACATATTACCTTATTGTTGAGTAACCTTTATAACCCTTATATGATGATTTGATTTCTTTTCTCAAACAAAAATCATCTTGTAATCCCTAAGTATCTTATATGAGCCTTAGATTTCCATGTTTAGGGTTTCGTGTACCCTATGCTATACCTTGAGTTTAGAAGATAGAGTTTAGTAAGGCTTTTTATGTTGGGCTTTATACCCTTACAATAGTTTGACTTAGTCAACCCTTTGAGTGGAAAGGTAGTGTTAGTACCTTGATAGGTTTTGGGGTTGTTGATTTCGAGGACGAAATCCTCTTTAGGGGGTTGGAGTCCCTCAATGCCTTGAAATCAAGTAACCTTAACTCCTTAGACATGGGAATAGAGAGCTTATGTGTTTAGAGTTTAATAAACCTAGTATGTTTGTAATTCATCTTGTTTGATTATAAGTAATGGATAAGTCACGTAATCCATATGCTTGAACCTTAATATATTCTTGATGCACCTAATCATTAATTATTCATATGTGGATATACATAGTTTGGATTAAGTCACCCTAATGGTAAAATGTGTATGGTAAAATACACCCTAAGGATGCTTTAATATGTAATGGTCATGTTGACCTAAACCCTAAGATGTAATCATCTAGCCTTGACAACATATGTATATATAAACCCTTAATGCCTTTCATGATACTCTAGTGACATTAGGTGTCATCACATGATATACCTTAATGCATGTAAATGGATTATAATCACTTCATCATATTTGTGACCTAATCATCAACACATGTTAGGCATAGCACCTTGTTGACTAAAATACATCTTATTGATCATCTTATTGGTTTATGAATCAAATCAGTAATAAGATGATGAGTAACTCGATTCATATAATGTGATGTTAATTCATAGTAATTAGTGTTATAAGAGAAAATGATTAATGATGTCATGGATATGAGTATGTTAGATGTTGTGATAAGCCATACACCCTTAGACTTGTGATTATATTAATAATTTGTTGGATAATATTATATGGCTCTCACTCAAAATTATATGGCATAATCCCACATGATGTAGTTAATGGATAGTAATATTGAGTTATTTAGGTTTGTGACCTAATGCATCTAATTATGTTGTAATGGCTTAGAAAACCCTAATTGTGCCTAAAACCCTTGATAAGGGAAATACACATATTGAGATATAATTGTTTTGAATAAAATGTGGCACAAGTGATAGTATAATAGATATGCTGCCTTTTCATGATAGAGTTTGTGCTTATAAGGCAAAGATGCTAAATATGTTGAGTTGGATAAAATGATATAGGTTTGGTGGAAACCTTAGTAATACCTGACTTATGTAGATTTGGTGTTGTACCCTAGATTAAGGGTTATAACCTAGTGTTTAAGGTTGGGATGTTACACACTCACCCTCTATTTCCTCTTGTTGTGATTTCGGGGACGAAATCCTCTTTAAGGGGTGGTGTGCTGTAACATACTGAATCTCAGGGTCTTCCCTGCAATTTACCCATTCTTGAGCTTTTCTTTGCCTTTTAGTCCATTTGGACCTTTTCCACAAATTCCACATCCTTTTGGATCATTCTTGGACTCCTTGTGCAATTTGAGCACAACTTGATGTTGAAATCACTATTTACCCTCATTGATGTAAATTGAGGGGTGTTTGCACAAATAACCCACTTAAGGAGCGAAGTGAGGGCTAAGAATGTAATTTGGTCATTAATGGGATAATATAGTAGATTATATTTATTTGGAGCTTTTTGGATAAATATATTATTAATAATGTGTATTTGAGTTCATATATGTGTATATTAACCTTTATTGTTTCTCTCTCCTCGAAATATGATTTTAATTCATATTAATATGTTATTTTGTTGAGTAATGATAATTTGTACCCTAATGTGTTTTATATCTCGAGATTACTCACATGTTTCTCATTAATAAGCTTTTTCATATAATTCCTTGATTTTAATATATTATTATACTCTTTTATGAGATATATATTTATTAATGGCCATATTATGTATTAAACGAGATTCTAATTATATAGCATTGTAGTTTGCGTCATTATAAGCCTATGGTTCAAATTTGGAGTTGATTGGAGTTGGTTTGACCCCTTAAATCTATGTTATTAGCCTTTAATATAGTGGGGACCTTAGGAATAAATGAAAATCACTCTAATGTGCTTGTAACGCCAAGGTTGGCCGAAAAATCTCTGTCACGCACGCCCAACCACGTTGATACCCGATCGGACAGCTCGGTCCAACCGAGATCCTGATCCAGTGGCCTAGAAGTCGCCTTCTACCTCCGACCGTTTCTCCAGACTTGGCGACTTGCATACCGTTCCCGTTCTCACAGCTCCGTCAACCGTTTCGCACGATTTTGAGCGCGTTGGATTTGTCTCATGACGTCGGTCTCAACGAGCTATTAATCAGCCTACTCTGTGACCAGTTGGAAAAATGCCCAAAACCGACGAGCTTCCCCTCTCCACCATGGAATCGCAGAGACAACCCCGACCTTCCCCGCGGCTATTTAAGGGGCCTTAGAGCACCCCCTGGCTTCGAGCTTTCCTCCTCTACCCTCAATTTCTCCTCTTGTTCCGCGGAGCTCCCAGACCTTCTCCACTTTCATCTCCGGCGACTTTGGCTTGCTGCTCCCTCCTCCGGCCATCTCGGTTCAATTTCTCGCGTCGTAAGAACCCTAGACCCCTGTTCTTCCTTTTCGTATCTTCACCTCGCCTCGCGATGCCTCCGAGCGTCAGGTCCTATAGAGCCTCCGACAAGCTCCGCCGGCGCCATGTCTTTTCGCGCACTGCTGCTCTTCCGACCTCACCACCGCCTCCTCTTAGCTCGCCTTGGTCCCACGAATCTACGCCCGGTCTCGTTTGTCGATTTGGTGGTGTTTTTGTGTGGTTTCACCCCCCGATCTTGCTCCCCTGTTTACCGACCTTCTTCGGTGTGCTTTTTGATGTTCTTGAGGTCCCCGCCCTATGGCAAGGGTTCCTCCGGCTTCGTCTGACCTCGCGGGATCACAGAGAACATCTTCGCCTCCGTTTGTCGAGTTGTGGCCTAGGATGTGGACAGGAGTCTGGAGCTCGAGCTCCTGTGACCTGCTCCAGCGCCATGGCCTGGCGGGTAGATACCAGGTCATGAAATGACCAGGGTACCCTTGGCCCTGTGAGTTGTCAGTGGAGCGCCCTTGGGCAATATCGTCTTTTCGTCCATGTTCTTCTTTGTTGGCGCAATGAATCGATAGTTTCAATTGACCGGTTTGCCCTCGCAGGATTAATCATTTCAATTGGACCACCAGGGGTAATTTGGTACTTTCAGCCTTACTCACTCGCCTTTGACCAAGGCCTAGCGAGCCTGGACCGGCTGACATGGCCAAAGCTGATTGGCCCATGTCAGCGTGGGTCCGGCCACTGTGGCAAGTGTTTCGAAAAGGGAATTGCTGATGTGGCTTTTTCCTAATTTCTGATTGGCTTGACTTACTTAATTCATAGTAATTCAATCATTGGTCAGAAAAATATGAATAAATAGTCGATGGAAAGGATTTTTAACGTAGAAGCTGATTGTATGATTTTTGAGACCTGATTCTCAAGGGTTTTCCAAAGTTTGCTTTGATTGACATTTTTAGTATGTTAAATGTTTTAAAATACATAATTAATTCATTTTAACTCTGTTTTGTAAAATAAAATATGTTTTCTTATTCATGAGAATATGACCAATCGTTTGGGCTTGGTTTTGAACCCTAAATCGTAGTTTTGTAAAATTAGGGTTTTTCCTATGCTTTATGTTTTTACATATATTAATACTTGTGTTATGTTTATAACTAGGATATAATGGTATGGTGATACAATCTGTTTGGTGGATGTGATGGTAATGTATATAATCTAAGGTATGTGCAACCTATTTTGTATGTGAAGCCTATTTTATGTATGTGGATCCTATTTTAATTGTGGAATTTAACTATGATGATAATGTGCAATACACCTACTCTCAGTTGGGTCTTTTCCAACCCCACAATAACTATTGTGCTAGCCTGAGTATCCTTCTAATTACATTTATTGACTCTTTACTTAGTTTATGCCATCGTGGCTCAATCATTGGAATCATGTGAATCATTCTTCTTCATATGTTGCCTCCTTTACTTGGAAATGATTTAATATTGTTATTGACTATGTGGCTCATCTTTTGAAATACTTGGAAATGTTATATATTGTGGATGTCTTTGTGACTCATTTAATTGTAACTCTTGAATCTTGTTGTTGCCTATGTTGACTCATCTCTTGAAGTACTTGTATAATGATGTTGCCTATGATGGCTTGTTGATTGAGATTATTTATTTGGGTCTTATTCCCAATGCTATGTTGCATCTTGTTTTACTTTTCACTATGCTGCCAAGTGAATGTTTATGCATGATATAGTTATTGGCCAATTGACAATGTAGTGTACATGAGTACAAACCACCCACAGGGCACTGAGGTTTTACTCCTCCTGCCGGGCACTGGGGTTTTAGTCCCCCTTCCATTTTATATATTAGGCACTGGGGTTTTATTCCCCCTGCCACTTTTAAGGCACTGGGGTTTTAGTCCCCCTGCCATTGGTGAGGTCCGGTAGGTGCCTCACCCTACATTGAGAGGATGTTGAGTCATAATTTATATTCATGCAAATGTAATAATTGTTGATATTTAAATGTGGCAGTTTCTCTCTCTCATATTCATATATTTGCCTCATTTCTTTTGAAATCTCTTATTGTAGAGAATCTTTTATATTGCAAAGCTTTTTATTATTATTTGTCGTATTCCTTTTGATTAACACATACCTTGTTTTATCTTTCTCTTGCTGGATGATCCCAACCATCCAGGCTAGGATCAGAGTGCGCATGGAAGCTTGGTGAACCTAAGTCTATGGATAGGACAACAAGAAATGGAACACATAGTTTGCTTGATCATAGTTGCTTTTATGTTTATAGTAGTTTGCTTGGAGACAATATTGGTTTAGTCTAAGTCTTCCTCTACCTAGATCCTTGTGCTTGTATAAAGTTGTACTTCCTTTATGGAAATTTTATAATGTACTCTTTATACATTTTGAATGAAGTCAAGATTTAATTCTTCCGCTGCCACACTTTTGATGATTTGTGTATCATGTTTAATAGTAGAGACTTTTGGTCTTTACAAGTTGGGTATGACTTGCTTGGGCTCTCTTGGTTACTAAAACCAGAGAGGACAACAATTGTCAGAGAAACTGATTCTCCATTGTGTGTGTTGGGAAGCCCCTAGTACCCCTCTATTTACAGGTGGGGTTAGGGCCAGGGTTCCCAATATGTGCACGATCTGTGTGGGAGTGGAGGGGACTGGAAGATCATAGATTTTCTCAACCTTTGAAAACTAAAATGGTTGGTTGGCAACCGAATTTGTCGATTCAGGCGCCAGACGGTCATTTTGCCTGTTTTCTAATTGCATATGAATTTGGAAAAATTGTTTCCAATTAATGCAATCATTAATTCCTTGTGTCAATTGAATTGAACAAGTGAAATGAGTAATCTTTCTCACGAATCACAAACACTACCTTCACCATGAGAGATGATTGTGACCACCAATGATGGTTTCCATGTGTCACACTCAAGGTGGGTTTGTCCGATACACTATTCTCTAACATGTATCTGTGTGCTTGGTTTGATATTGCCAAATCATGACTAATGAGATTCTGCCATAAACCAACTCACAATGTATTCTTGTGTGTCACTGGTGTCTATCTACCTTCCGTAGTTACAATTGATTAGGGACGTAATAAGAATGTACATACTCTTAAAATCAGTATGATCTCATTCTTCCAAGTTACATACTGGAAGACATATATCATTGAGTAATTATCATTCTTTAGACATTCATTATGCTTCCTTATTATCTCATAATCGAGAGAATCAAAATGAATTTGAATCTTGTCTTTGTTATTATTAATAAAATCCTTTATGTAATATGCCTTCGCAATCATCATATGATTGGATCTTAGGGCATACTTACCAACATCTTCTTTTCCAAGCCATGAGCTCCAATGCAAAGCTATTCCATAAGACTATTTTTCTACACCTTGTTCACCTACCAAGAACATGCCAAGGAATAAAGCAATTGGCAAGCACCTGTGACCTGACCCTTAAGTTTCTCCTTCCTCTATACCATAAATCTCCATGGTTCACTTCACACTCAACATGGAAGAGGACTTGATCTTCCATCACCTAACTTATCATTGGGTAATCCCGATCAATTTTGTAGATTTAAATGATATGGTCACCCTTGGATTTCTTCAAGAATATCACAAGTACATCACTTTTCTTGGACTTGTCTATTGCTGCATCTCATCTACTGAAACATATTCTCGACTGGCATATGAATTCCTCACAACTTTTAAAACCAAAGTTGACCTGCATAAAAAGAATGAGCCATTTGGTTTCATTATTTTTGTATTAATGAACAAGTCGTTCAAGGTTAACCTTCACAGACTTTTGCAACATGATGCATTTTGAACATAATGGAAGTATCATCATGCCAGGGCCATTTGAAGAAAAAACCTTCTAGAGCCAAATCTCTAAGGAAATGATTTTCAATCTTGCTTCTTCTCAAGCATCGCACATTCACAACCCCATTCTCCTCTACATTCATTGCTTTCTATGTACATGTATTTTTGCAAGAAAAGAAACTCAATGAGTGGTCAGTAAACTTGATCTATTTTTGATGTGGGCTATGCTACGTGTGTAACATACTGAATCTCAGGGTCTTTCCTACAATTTACCCACTTTTGAGCTTTTCTTTGCCTTCTAGTCCATTTGGACATTTTTCATAAATTTCCCATCCTTTTGAAGCATTTTTGGACTCCTTGTGCAATTTGAGCACAATTCAAGGTTGAAATTACCCTTTTCCCTCATTTATATAAATGAAGGGGTGTTTGCACAAATAACCCACTTAAGGTAATAATTAAGGAATAATTATGCAAAATGGAGTTTTATGTGAGAATATAAGTAGATAATATTAATTTGGAGCTTTTTAGATAAATATATTATTAATAATGTGTATTTGAATTAATTAATGAGAATATTAACCTAATTTCCTTCTCTCTCCTAAAAAATGATAATAATATATAAAAATAGAATATAATGGTGAGTTTTTTTCTTAAAGTTAACAATGGTTGTATATCTCAAAATTCACTCATGCAATTCATTAAAAGAAGTCTTTTCATATAAGTCATTCATTTTAATATATTAATATACACTTTAATGAGAAATATATTTATTAAGGGCCTTATTGGATATAAATATGAAATATAATTGCATAACAATGTTCTAGACTTTAATATGAGCATGTGGTTAAAATTTGATGCCTTTTGGACTTCATTTGACCCCTCAAATCCATTTTATAAGCTTTAGTTTAGTGTAACTATATTGCATTGAATTTATTTCATTATATCGATTTGCAACACTAATGTTCGGGTTATTCTTCTGTCACGCGCCCTTAGTTGCTCATCTGACGGTCACGATTTAATCGTTCTTTGATCTAATGGTAGACAGGTCGTCACCTTCCTCCCGCCCACTGAACAGGTGCGGCGCCCCAGCTCCTCGGAGTCGTTCTCCCTCTCCTCTGTGCCTTTTAGCACGATTCTTCTCCCTTTGAGTTCGGCTCTTCACGACGGTTCGAATGAGCCCTAGCTCATCACCCCTTTCTCCCTAGTGGCATTATTCCCAAATCGACCTCTTCACTCCTCTCGAACCCCTGAGTCACAGAGGCGACCTTGGTCCTCTTCCTACCTGCTTAAGGGGTCGTCGAGCACCCTTAGACCCCGAGCAACCCTCCTCCACACTCAATTGGCCCTAAGCTGCCCTCAGAGACCCCGACCTATGCGGGGAGGATCTTCGGTGACATTGGCTTGTTGTTCTCTCCTCCGGCCACCTCATTGCAATTGCCCAAGTAGTAAGCATCCTCGACCAACATTCTGTCCTTCCGACACTCCTCTTTGCCCTGCGATGCGCCTGTTTGCTCAGACCTATAGGCCACCGGTGACCTCCGGCGGAGCCCACTGTTTTTGAGCTTCTGAGTGCCTCCGACCTCACCGCATCCCGCTTTGACCTCGCCCTGACTCCGCGAAGGTTACCATGACCTCGACTTCTGATTTCTTGGTGCTGATGACGGTTTTGGTCATGGCTCTCCCGTGCTCTATTTCTCTACCTTCTCCGACTTTTTTGATGCATCTTGCACCATTCTCCAACTTTCTGGGTGCCTTCCTCACCGACGGAGTATGGTGAATTCGATGGGAGCAATTCCCCGGTCTGACCACCACCAGGTATTGAGGTTGCTCGTGCCTTGGTCCCTAACCTGTTACTCCCTTGCCATTGATGCGAGTGGAAGAAACCGGGTCATGTAATGACCGATGTGTCCCTGTCCTGTGGATAGAACCTTTGAGCGGCCATGGGCATTATCATAATTTCACCTGAGTCTTGTTTCTCGCTAACAAAGATATGTGCTTCCAAATGACCATACTGCCCTCGTCATTTTAATTGATTTGATTTGACGAGCAATGGTATTTTGGTCATTTCACCTGCTACTTACAAAGAATTGTATTTTGATTTAATTAATGTCACACTATAGTTTTCTTACATTCTGATTGGTCGATTTTACTTAATTCATAGTAAATCGATCCATGGTCAGAAAAATGCAAATAAATAGTCAATGGAAAGGATTTTTTGAGTAGAATCCAATTTTCTGGTTTTTGAAGACTGATTCTAAATGATTTTTCGAAGTTTCCCTCAGATACTCTTTTGATGATTTAAATGTTCTAAAATACATAATTAATTCATTTTAACTCCAATTTGTAAAATAAAATATGTTTTATTAATTAGGAGAATATGACTAATCTATTAGACTAGGTTTTGAACCTCAAATCATGGTTTTGTAGATAATTTCCAAAATTAGGGTTTTTCCTATGCTTTATGTCTTTATATATTAATACATGTGTAATAATGTAACTAGGGAAATATGGAATTGGATGCAATCAGATTGGTGAATGTGATGGTAATTAATTAAAATAGGTATGTGGATCCTATTTTTTGTATGTGAAGCCTATTTTAGTATGTGACATCCATGATGAATGTGAAATCTATGTGAATGATTATTGTGCAAACAATCCTAATCTCTCAGTTGGATCTTTTCCAACCCCACAATCATTATTGTGCTAGCCTTGTTATTCTCCTAAATGCATTTTTGGCTCTTTTACTTATTTGATGAATCAATTGCATTTGTGGCTCACTTATGTGAAATATTTAATCTTATCATGGCCAGTGTTGGCTCATCCTTTTGAAATACTTGGAAACATTGTATAATGTTGTTTCTTTGTTGGCCCCTTTATTTCTTGGAGTTATTGGATATTGTTGTTGCCTATGATGGCCTATTTATTTATTTTTAGGTTTCATTCCCATGCTATGTTGCAAATATTGTTATATTTCTCAATACTGCCAAGTGACTATTAAGCATGATGTATTTTAAGCCAAATGACAATGTAGTGTACATGAGTAAAAACCACCCATAGGGCGCTGAGGTTTTAGTCCTCCTACCGGGCACTGGGGTTTTAGTCCCCCTGCCATTTTATATTAGGCACTGGGGTTTTAGTCCCCCTGCCACTTTTTAGCACTGGGGTTTTAGTCCCCCTGCCATTGGTGAGGTCTGGTAGGTGGCTCACCCTACATTGAGATGACTTTGTGTCTTAATATATATTCATGCTATGTGATTATTATTGTAGTGATTGTTTATGGTAGTTTTCTCCCTCTTATTCATGTACTTGCCTCATTCCTTTTGAAATCTCTTATTGTAGAGAATCTTTTTATATTGCAATGCTTTAGATTATTTAATTGTCCTATTTCTTTTGAATAACACATACCTTTATCTTTCTCTTGCTGGATGACCCCAACCATCCAGGCTAGGATCAGAGTGCGCATGGAAGCTTGGTGAACCTAAGGCTAAGGATAGGACGAGAAGAAAGGGAACATATAGCTTGCATGATCATAGTTGCTTTTATGTATTAAGTTGTTTTGTTTGGAGACAATATTGGCTTAGTCTAAGTCTTCCTCTACCTAGATCCTATGTTTGTATAAATTTGTACTCCCATTTGTGAAATTTTTATAATGTACTCTTTATACATATTGAATAAAGTCAAGTTTTTATTTCTTCCACTGCCACACATTTGATGTATTGTTTATCATGTTTAATAGTAGATACTTGGTCTTTACAACATGGTATCAGAGCATCAAGGTAGTCAGATTCTTGACTAATTCAAAAATTGTCTCCCTAGAGTATATAGTTTCCCTTTAGTTAGTTTTTCACCTTAGAGTTGACCTAGCATGAAAGTTTGATTTAGTATCATAATAATAATTAATTTAAAATAAAATTTGTCAACTTTTTGGTGAATTGTCTATTGAGAAGCTACTAGAGCAATAAGTTGAAGTGATGGTGTCTATAAAGGGTCATAGCTTGGGGGATGGCAATATTTTCCTCTGCCCCACTAGCTTGGTAACGAGGACTCCTGAGCTCATATGACATGGCCTGGCCTGATCTAATACAGACAGCTCAAAATAGTCTATCTTTGGGCATGTTGCCTAATTGTTGAATACCTTAGGAAAACCATAAGTATTGATTTGATCTTTTACACAAAAATCATCCTTAAATACCTTATAATCCTACGTTTAGGGTTTAGTGTACCCTATGTTACACCATGAAGCTTGGTTAGAAAATCCTTTTAGTGTTGAGTTTTATGTACCCTTTTACCCTTAGCTTAGTTTGACTTAGTTGACGCTTTTAAGGGATGGAGTGAGGGTAACAGTGTTAGTACCCTATTTGGTTTTGCATATCTGATTTTGAGGACGAAATCCCTTTTTAGGGGGATGGAATCCCAATTAAAAGAAAAATCAAATACCTTTGGAGTTAGAAACCCTATCTATGTAGACATATGTACATAATAACTTATGTGAACAAGAATTTACCAAACACATTATACTTGTAATTCAACTTGTTTGTTTATACACACATGAATATGTAGTAAGTCATATAGAGATAATTCATATGCTTGAACCTTAACATAGGCTTGATGCACATAATAATGGGTTACTCTTTACTAATTGTGAATACATATAACGTTGACTATGCCACCCTAATGGTAAAATGCACCCTAAGGATGATTTAACATGTAATGATCATGTTGACCTAAACCCTAATATGTAATCATCTAGCCTCGAAGACATATACATATATATACCCTTAATGCCTTTCATGATACATTAGTGACATTAGGTGTCATCATCACATAATATACCTTAATGCATATAAATGGATTATAGTCACAAAGTTATCAATATATATATATATATATATATATATATATATATATATATATATATATAAGGTATATCACCTTGTTCTCTAATGAACACCTCATAATTTGATATATGAATTAATTCATTAATATTTAATGGGTTACATCCTATTCACTAAAATGCATATAATGACTCAAACATGATAATGAATAATTGGTTTCACATAAATATTCAAAAATTTCCTAATGTGAAGTAAAATATGTATAATTTATAATATGAAGTGTAATGGACGAAAATGATTAATGATGTCATTAATATGAGTATGAAAGATGATATGAAAATGTGCAATATGAACATTATTTGGAATTATTATAGGCGTAATAACTTGTTGGATAATATTAACTTTTTCTACAAAATAATTTGTGAAAATTCTACATGATAGTTTTAAGAGGATGAATTCATGTTATTAAGGCTTTTGACCTAATACATCAATTAATGTTGAAATGGCTTAGTAAACCCTAATTGTGCTTAAAACCCTTGATGAGGGAAATACACATGATATAATATTGAGATGTAATTGTTTTGAATAAAATGTGGCACAAGTGGTAGTATAATAAATATGATACCTCTTCATGATGGAGATTATGCTAATAAGGAAAAAATGTTAATTTGAGTTTGATAAAAGTCTATTGGTTTTGTGGAAACCTTAGTAACACTTGACTTATGTAGATTTTGTGTTGTACCCTAGATTAAGGGTTATAACCTAGTGTTTAAGGTTGGGAAGTTGCACACTCACCCTCTCTTTCCTCGTGTTGTGATTTCAGGGACGAAATCCTCTATAAGGGGTGGTGTGCTGTAACATACTGAATCTCAGGGTCTTTCCTGCAATTTACCCACTTTTGAGATTTTCTTTTCCTTCTAGTCCATTTGGACCTTTTTCATAAATTTCCCATCCTTTTGAAGCATTTTTGGACTCCTTGTGCAATTTGAGCACAATTCAAGGTTGAAATTACTTTTTCCTTCGTTTATATAAATGAAGGGGTGTTTGCACAAATAACCCACTTAAGGTAATAATTAAGGACTAATTATGAAAAATGGATTTTTATGTGAGAATATAAGTAGATAATATTAATTTGGAGCTTTTTGGATAAATATATTAGTAATAATGTGTATTTGAATTAATTAATGAGAATATTAACCTAATTTCCTTCTCTCTCCTTAAAAATGATAATAATATATAAAAATAGAATATAATGGTGATTTTTGTTCTTAAAGTTAATAATGGTTGTATATCTCGAAGTTCACTCATGCAATTCATTAAAATAAGTCTTTTCATATAATTCATTCATTTTAATATATTAATATACACTTTAATGAGCAATATATTTATTAAGAGCCTTATTGGATATAAATACGAAATATAATTGCATAGCAATGTTATAGACTTTAATATGAGCATGTGGTTAAAATTTGGTGCCTTTTTGACTTCATTTGACCCCTCAAATCCATTTTATAAGCTTTAGTTTAGTGTAACTATATTGCATTGAATTTATTTCATTTATATCAATTTGCAACACTAATGTTCGGGTTATTCTTCTGTCATGCGCCCTTAGCTGCTCATCTGATGGTCATGATTTAATCGTTCTCTGATCTAACAGCAGACATGTCGTCACCTTCCTCCCTCCCACTGAATAGGCGCGACGCCCCAGCTCCTCGGAGTCATTCTCCCTCTCCTCTGCGCCTTTTAGCGCGATTCTTCTCCCTTTGAGTTTGGCTCTTCACGACGGTTCGAATGAGCCCTAGCTCATCGCCCCTTTCTCCCTAGTGGCGTTATGCCCAAATCGACCTCTTCACTCCTCTCGAACCCCCGAGTCACAGAGGCGACCTCGGTCCTCTTCCTACCTGCTTAAGGAGTCGTCGAGCACCCTTAGACCCCGAGCAAGCATCCTCCACACTCAATTGGCCCTAAGCTGCCCTCAGAGACCCCGACCTGTGCGGGGAGGATCTTCAGTGACATTGGCTTGTTGTTCTCTCCTCCAACCACCTCACTGCAATTGCCTGAGTAGTAAGCATCCGTGACCCACGTTCTGTCCTTCCGACACTCCTCTTTGCCCTGCGACACGCCTGTTTGCTAAGACCTATAGGCCACCAGTGACCTCCGGCGGAGCCCACTATTTTTGAGCTTCTGAGTTCCTCCGACCTCATCGCATCCCACTTTGACCTCACCCTGACTCCATGAAGGTTACCATGACCTCGACTTCTGATTTCTTGGTGCTTATGACAATTCTGGTCATGGCTCTCCCGTGCTCTGTTTCTCTGCCTTCTCCGATGTTTTTTATGCATCTTGCACCATTCTCCAACTTTCTGGGTGCCTTCCTCACCGATGGAGTATGGTGAATTCGATGGGAGCAATTCCCCGGTCTGACCACCGCCAGGCATTGAGGTTGCTCGTGCCTTGGTCCCTGACCTGTTACTCCCTCGCCATTGATGCGAGTGGAAGAAACCGAGTCATGTAATGACCGATGTGTCCCTGTCCTGTGGATAGAACCTTTGAGCGGCCATGGGCATTATCGTAATTTTTCCTGAGTCTTGTTTCTCGCTAACGAAGATATGTGCTTCCAAATGACCATACTGCCCTCGTCATTTTAATTCATTTGATTTGACGATCAAGGGTATTTTGGTCATTTCACCTGCTACTTACAATGAATTGTATTTTGATTTAATTACTGTCACACTATAGTTTTCTTGCATTCTGATTGGTCAATTTTACTTAATTCATAGTAAATCGATCCATGGTCAGAAAAATGCAAATAATTAGTCAATGGAAAGGATTTTTCGAGTAGAATCCAATTTTGTGGTTTTTGAAGCCTGATTATAAATTATTTTTCGAAGTTTCCCTAAGATACTCTTTTGATGATTTAAATGTTCTAAAATACATAATTAATTCATTTTAACTCGAATTTGTAAAATAAAATATGTTTTATTAATCAGGAGAATATGACCAATCTATTAGACTAGGTCTTGAACCTTAAATCGTGGTTTTGTAGATAAGTTCCAAAATTAGGGTTTTTCCTATGCTTTATGTTTTTATATATATTAATACATGTGTAATAATGTAACTAGGGAAATATGGAATTAGATGCAATCAGATTGGTGAATGTGATGGTAATTAATTAAAACAGGTATGTGGATTCTATTTTTTGTATGTGAAGCCTATTTTAGTATGTGACATCCATGATGAATGTGAAATCTATGTGAATGATTATTGTGCAAACCATCCTAATCTCTCAGTTGGGTCTTTTCCAACCCCACAATCATTATTGTGCTAGCCTTGTTATTCTCCTAAATGCATTTTTGGCTATTTTACTTCTTTGATGAATCAATTGCATTTGTGGCTCACTTATGTGAAATATTTAATCTTGTCATGGCTAGTGTTGGCTCATCCTTTTGAAATACTTGGAAACATTGTATAATGTTGTTGCTTTGTTGGCCCCTTTATTTCTTGGAGTTATTGGATATTGTTGTTGCCTATGATGGCCTATTTATTTATTTCTTGGGTTTCATTCCCATGCTATGTTGCAAATCTTGTTATATTTCTCAATACTGCAAAGTGGCTATTAAGCATGATGTATTTTAGGCCAAATGACAATGTAGTGTACATAAGTACAAACCACCCATATGGCATTGAGGTTTTAGTCCTCCTACCGGGCACTGGGGTTTTAGTCCCCCTGCCATTTTATATTAGGCACTGGGGTTTTAGTCCCCCTGCCACTTTTTAGGCACTGGGGTCTTAGTCCCCCTGCCATTGGTGAGGTCCGGTAGGTGCCTCACCCTACATTGAGATGACTTTGTGTCTTAATATATATTCATGCTATGTGATTATTATTGTGGTGATTGTTTATAATAGTTTTCTCCCTCTTATTCATGTACTTGCCTCATTCCTTTTGAAATCTCTTATTGTAGAGAATCTTTTTATATTGCAATGCTTTAGATTATGTAATTGTCCTATTTCTTTTGAATAACACATACCTTTATCTTTCTCTTGCTGGATGACCCCAACCATCCAGGCTAGGATCAGAGTGCGCATGGAAGCTTGGTGAACCTAAGGCTAAGGATAGGACAAGAAGAAAGGGAACATATAGCTTGCATGATCATAGTTGCTTTTTTGTATTAAGTTGTTTTGTTTGGAGACAATATTGGCTTAGTCTAAGTCTTCCTCTACCTAGATCCTATGTTTGTATAAATTTGTACTCCCTTTTGGGAAATTTTTATAATGTACTCTTTATACATTTTGAATAAAGTCAAGTTTTATTTCTTCCACTACCACACATTTGATGTATTATTTATCATGTTTAATAGTAGAGACTTGGTCTTTACAACGTGACTACAATATCAATGTAGGATACCATTTCCTTTCCAGGGACCCTAGAATTTAGCAAGAAACAAAAGGAGGCATAATGATAGGTGGCCTAATAACTAAACTACTACTGGTTTGAAGATTGGCCTAATGACAATTGACCCTCATGATGGAGGTGTTGATGTTGATTGTGAGTCTCTCATTTCTTCTAGTTTATTAGTCAAAGACAATAATTTAAATCATTCTTAGAAGATCCATAACCATACTACTATGTCGAAACTACCAAATCGAGCCAAGATTACACTAAAGAACAAGGATAATTGGAAATACACTTTTCCAAATGAGGGGTCAAACACCACTAGAGAACAACCTGTGTCATCCTCTTCTAGAGATGATATACCACAACTGCATTCTACTGGTACACAGACTGAGTACACACAGAAGTATCCATACATGCACCAATTGTATGGTTATGTGCCTCACCATTTTGACAAACATGATGCCCACATCACATAGCAACATGTCTCAAAAGTTTAGAGAGATGCACACATCTTAATCTAGATCAAAAGTTCAGATAGTTGGAGTTTCTCCATGGGTTCACCTCTTTCCCACTTCTTAGAAATCTGTGGCTTCCCCGCTCCAAACTAGGGACATTCTTTAATAGATTCTATTAGATCTACTTCATTTGAGAATGTGACGATGAAGTAAGTGTTATCTCTTAATCTAACTTCTATCGAGCCTTTCACATTCTAGGGTCTAGGAAAGATGATTGATGAGCATTGGCCAATGTTGTTTGAGACCAACAATATCACCTGCCACTTTCTTTCTCCATTTTTCTATGTTCCTAGATGAAATGCTCTTCGTGTATAACAACTTTCCATCAATAAGCTGGACATCTATTTTCACTAGATCTTTCGACTTGGATTTTGAACTCACAGCCATATCAGACAATGCTTTATCCTCTAGAGCCACCAATATTGATGATATGGGTACATTGATTCATTTATGTCTTTTTCCTTTCTCATCCTTCCTTGCATTATTGATACTACTAGATTTTTCAGTGGTGGCGGCTCCCAACACCCCTGCGGTCACCCCGCCATTGCCTTTGACCTATGCCATTAATCTAATGACCTTTTTAAGTCATAATAAATCAATTTTTTTTTCTTAAACTGATTCCTATCGGATCTATAGGAGTCGTTATGCATATCGATAGATTATGGGTTTCAATATATCTTCATCAAAGATTACTATCATTATAACATGCACATGCTTTCTAAGTCAAATTTAATTCTTCAAGATGTTATGCTCAAGATTAATGCTAAACATATGGTGGATGATTTCATATTGTTCCTTCCAAGATTAACTTTCCTTTTTGGCATAAGCTCTATATGAGTAATGATCAGTGGGGTGTATAAGCTCTGTGTGAGAAATGAGCACTAGGGTGCATCAGATTTGTGTGAGCAATGAGAACTTGGGTGCATAAGCTTTATGTGAGAAATGAGTTTTGGTAGAATATTTAAAGATGAATAACAACATATTCAGCCCAAGGCAATAATGTTAATGATTGAGAAAAATAAAGAGGAAGATAAATGATATGGAAAATATTGAATTTTTATCATGTTTAAACCCATTATCTCAAAATTTTAGTTTATATTCCAGTCCTATATGTCACTCACTACCACTTACTCTAACACATTTTCTATTTTGATTTGGATGACTGGTGGCGTGATGCCTCATATAAGGATTAAAGAAGAGCAAGACAAGGATTGGAAAACTTTAAGCACATATTTGTGGGGTTCCATTTACCTTAAATGATCCTATGATTTAGAATATTTCATTTCATATTTTAGTTATTCCATGTTTAGATCTTATATCTAAGACATGATAAAGAAGACGATTGTGTTTCATGTCCAATGAACAATGTATGAATCTTTTTAGGACAATGTATGGTGATTTATTTATTTTTTATGCAAGGAGTATGATAAATCATCCCCCTTCAATGTTGTATACATATGATTTGATATTGTATGTATGTGAAAATGGAGTGTTATAAATTCCCTCTTTTAATCCCATATATCCCTAATAGTTGCTGACTTTGATCACATTGAATAAAATTTATGCATGACTATGATAAATGTTGGACCTTTATGAAATTAACGCATGACTATGATAAATGTTAGAGCTTTATGATCATTTAGACTCCTAGTTCTTGGATTAGTAACTTTGATACACTCCCAATGGATAGTATAGTTCCCCCCTTACACCTATAATGACTAGTGCTTTGACATGACATTTAATTGGACTTAAATGTAGAACTTTGTTCAACTTATCTTGTTTTAAAAATTAATAAAACCTTATCTTATCTTAAAATCAACAACTTTGTGACAGCTCGATGACACAAAATCAACTCGTAATCATATTTTTGATATTTTTGTCCTTTGTGACACCTACTGCATGTATGTGCCTCATATATATGTCTATGCATGATTGTACCTTAGGTAAATGATCAGTTTGACCAATGATATGCATCCAACACCTTTATATTCTTGAAATTTGTAGCCTCATGATATTTAGAGACACTAATGTCTATGATCTTTCTTTGTTGTTCTATTATGGCATATGTGACTCTAAATCCACCCTTATTGACCTTATATGTCCATATGGCTTGATTTTCTTTCTTGTCTTGTACCTTAATATTGATATATATATATATATTAATCTTATGTCCTATCCTATTTAATAAAACTTTTCTTTATCCCTTATTATATCCTTTATGTGGATTTCCCACCTGATCCTTTTGTTGAACCCTAATGACATAAGTAACCCATGTTGATATTTGAATGTATGTGGAAAATGTTGGATACTATGTTGGACATATAGGAACCTAGACCTTAAGGGAAATCGACGTTACATTGAATATACTTATTATATCATTATATTGCTGATTTAATCTCATATCTTGTCTAAATATCATGAAGATGAACCTTAGTCTCACTTTTCCTATTATGAGTCCTTTGGCTTTAAAATGATAAGTGACATAAATCTTGTAATAATCATATGAAATTAATGAAAACTTAAAATGACATAAAATTCGAACCACACCTTCATGATGCACCTTAATTCACTAAAAAGATCATCAAACATGTAAATAACCAACTTGGATCCTAATGTGACCCAAAACCGAATCATAGAACTAAGTAAGTAGCACATCAAACCTTGCTAAATGTAGGTTATGATATTAATCAGGTGGTTTCTTGTGATCTAGATGGTCAAGGATAGGTCAAGAACCTCCAAACTCATGTATGCATGCTTTAATAATTATATGATTATGGTTTAATTGCTTGAATGTTTGATGTCTATGTATGCTTGTTTACTTACACATATTTTCATTTAATATTTTATTATTGTACTCAACGTTTTGTGTCTTTAATTTCATAACTTTAAAAAATGATATAGATCTTCATTATACAAATTTGAAACATGGTTTTCTCAATTACTTTGGTAATTGAGGTCCTCACGTACAAATAGGGTTAGCTAATGGCTTGAGCCTTAAGCCCCTGGAAGCTAGTAGAAGGCCTTATGTTACATGATTCGTTTGGAATAATGGAGTAAACTGACTAAAACATGGGTTTTTTATTTGACTAGTAATTAAGTCTTATTTTTCTTATTCTTATACTTCTACAAAATTTTCAAATTATGAAACCTTAAATATACATATCTTTATGCCATATACTTAGCACCTTGTGTGTTGATACACTTGTTTCTCATATGTTTTGGGTTCAAAGATAGATTTAGGGAAGATGGCTTGTGAGTAGGTATTTAGGTTGTAGTTTTTGTAAGATCCTAGGTAGTATAATGTATATACTTGTATAAATTGATCTTAAACATGTATTTGGAATTATGCAATAATCAATATTGTAATTATATTCTTGTTGAATTCTCAAAATTGTTGGTGCATGCCTCTAGATTATTTGTTCATGTATGGTAATATTTTATACTTCAACATTCACAGTTCGATGATTACCACTTTGGAGTTCAACTTCTGGTAATAAATAGGTTTGTGACACCTAAAACTCTCACACTATACCTACAACTAAGGGTGTCATCCATCCTAGCTCTTCTACTCTAACTAGCATTCGTCCTGAGAAAGAGTTCACCTTGCTTTAACAGTTTCTTACCACAATGATGATGTGAAAGATGAACACCACTCCCATTGCTGACAAGCCAAAGGAGTACTCCTTGACCAACTTCCTAAAGACAAAAAAACTCTACTTTTGTTAGGATAGCAGAGGAAACAATTGCTATAGAAATAATAATTTTATTTATCTCCATGTTTAGAAGAAAATTTGTAAACAATATATATGTATCTAGAAGGAGGGTGTTTGAGGTATACCTTTTCATGGAGCAAGTTCATTAATGCCCTTGCAGGTGGTGTGTTGCTCACTTTGGTGCATGGACAATTCTCGAAGACATACTAACAACGGAGTCTCATAGTTTATGAAGATGGATAGGAACTCCTCATCATGCTACTTGGGCCGACTGGTAAGGGAAAACCTTTAGTTAGGAACATGATAGCATTTGACTCTCCTTCCTTCTCACTCTCATAGTTGGTAATGATGCTAGGGTTCTTACATACATGAGTGTGTAAATGTGACCCAACCGTCATGCCCCTTTACATATGAGAGGCAAGGAAGCAAGCTTTCTAAAACCCAACAAAATTAAAAGGAAGCAATCTATTTAAAATGACCTACTTGCAGATAGCCAATCAATTAGTTTTCTAAGTCAAAATACTCTAGAATTATGTCATTAATTAATCAATTAATTTCATTAATTGATTTATTAATTTTTAGTCACCCAATTAGAAACTCCAACAGCTTGCTCAAGGTTATCCATTTGACTTATCATATGATTTGAAAAGTTTAGATGCAACCAATTGTCTTACACCTTTAAGCCAACTATCTATAATTCCAGTCTACTAATGTTCTACATGATTACCCAAACATTATAGTGACCGATTTGACTTGGAATATTTCCAACTGTGTCCACATTTCTATTCTAATGCATCCTATATTCCTATCGATGTGACCCTATAGGCTCCACATTTATAGAAATGATCTCCATAATCAAATTATGAATTCAAAAGATATGATTGGTATCTAATAAGAATTCATTGAATCCACATAATTGAAGAAGTTGGAGAACAACATTGACCTACTATTATGAACAACATTACAATGATCATATAGTTCCTTTATCAGTGATGTCTATATTGAATCTGAGGCATGGAGACATCATCCTCTTAATGCTCAATCTTTGTTCCTTGATATAGAGTAGACTATTTGAGATACACATGAGATCAATATCATATATTGACTCTGATGTGCATGATCATGTATTTCATAGTCTCACTCATCAACTGACCGTGATATCACTCCAATGGGAGGGGAAAATTCCATTTATGTTACTGATAGTAATGCACATGTATCACAATGCAACTAAGCACTACTTGTATAACAACCCTTATTCAAGGCCATATTGAATAGTGTTAAAGCACTCCAAACAACATGTGATCATTGTAGTGATTTAGGTCTAGGGACCACGATCACCACTATCACATTAAGGTATGATTACAATCGCCATTATTCTCTTCCATGTATCACACTCAAGGTGGGTGTGTCAAGTACACTTTCTCTTAACAAATACCTATGATTTGACTTGATATTGAATATCATGACTAATGAGACTAGGTCATCAACCAATGACCATACTAGTATAAATGTATTATTGTCATTCTTATTCCACGATAATATTTAACTAGGTACCCATACAAGAATGAATATTCTTAAAATATACATGATCTCATATTTAGGTCCTCAACCAAAAATTCATTGAATCATACATTCTTAGGACATTATCATATTTTATTCATTATCTCATATTGAAGCAAATATAATAAGCAAAATTACCTTTATTAAAAATAAAATAATTCACACGATGACCCATTATAATCATGTTATGATTGGCTCTCAGTGATACAACCAACAATTTTAAGGGTAAATTTGAACTAAAATAAGGTAGACAATTGGCTTCTAGACTTGGAATGAACATTCAAGGGTATGGCATGCCCTCCTCGCTAGAAGGTTTTGTTCACCTCTTATGTGCTAGATGGACCAAAATGGGTATGGTGGAACATGATAGCCCATCTGTGTGATACTTCCACCTTGTTTTGGGAATAGTTATTAGCACTCTTTTGTGAGAATTACATTTGCTCTATGATCTAAGGAAGAACAACATAGAGTTTTACGAAATGAATCAAGGTTCTCTAGATGTCCCCGCCTATGTGCAAAAGTTCCTCTTGCTTGAACATTACTCTACTGGTTTGGGAGAGAATCATAGGGTTACATCATTCTTGGAAGGACTAAACTACCACGCGAGACGTGCTCTAGTCCCACAATATCCTCTCCCCTTCCAACAAATGGTTTATAAAGCCCTGGCAGTTATTCCTACCCTAGTTTCTGAGATCCTTCAAACAATGATAAGAGGAAGAGATTTGGTGAAGATCAACATCATGATAAGTGCATTTGACATTTCTTCCATCATCCTCCCAACAATTTCACTCAAGCGAAGAATTATACAATGAGGAATGACACACCAATGATCATCCATCAATGTGGTCAGACTGGGCACTTCAACTACACCCAACCAGTGCCCCCAACTTCAACAATGTCCATCTTTAGTCCAAAAACATGCCAAATAGTCATAGCCTCATCCTAATCAACCTCAAAGGAGCAAAAAAAACAACCCTCAGGGTGGTGCCCACCCTTGATAGGCATGCCACTTGAGTCCTCACTATTGATGTTGTGGATATTAATGATGATGTTGAATTAACTAAAGGTACCACACAATTAAATCTACATCCCATAAAAGCTTTGTTTGACTCAAGATTTTCAATTATTTATACCATCTAAATGTATTGAGATTTTAGATCAGAACCTACATATATGGACTTTATTCTTTAGTTTCAGACCCCTAGTGGTAGGGTATGTTCTTCTTTCCTAGACATCCAACCTGTTAACCTTTGCATATCCTATAAAGATGTTTGCAATAAAGTTCATTCTCCTAGACATGATGTCTTTAACATCATCCTGACATGGATTGGTTGCATAAGCATGATGTGCTCTATTTTGTGGTGAGAAAAAGGTTAGCTTACTACACCCTAATGGGGAGTGACTCTTTATAAAGGGTAGAAAGTGTGATGATAGGAAATTCATCATAGCACCCATAAAAGTTGAGAATGTTATCACACATGTAATTCAAATATCCTAGCATCTATCATCCTTAACTCTTCACCACCTTAGTTGGATGACATTGACCTTGTTTGAGATTTCCTTGATGTCTTTCCTAATAAGCTACCTTGTGCGTCATACTCATGAGGTTGTATTCTCCATCAATTTGATACCAGGAACTGCTCCTATCTCGAAACCTCCATATTGCATGGCACATGTACAACTTGTAAAACTCAAGACGCAACTACAAGAACTTCTAGTCATGGGGTCTATTTTCCCTAGTGTATCTCCTTAGGAAGCTCCTATTACATTTGTAAAGAAGAAGGATAGTTATTTAAGGATGTTCATGGCTTATTATATGTAAATCAAGTGATGATAAATAATTGCCACTCTTTACCTCACATCAATGACATGTTTGACCATGTAAAGTCAACCATTATTTTCTCAAAGATGGATCTGGGGGTGTCTACCATCAGATTTGGGTAAAGGATGGTATATACCAAAGAGAACCTTTCATACTCATTATGGGAAATGAATTCTTAGGAACGTCTTTCAGGTTGACTAATGCACCTAACGTCTTCATGGATCTTATGAATCAAGTCTTTTTACCTTATCTTTATAACTTTGTGGTGATATTGATTAACAATTTTCTTATGTAATATGAGTCAATGGTTCAACAACAATAACATCTACGAATTGTCCTATAGTCTCTTAGTGGGCATCATACTTACACCAAGTTTTCAAAGTGTGAATTCTGGATATAGGAGGTTATGTTTTAGGCCGCATGTTCTCTTCTAGTCACATTATTGTGGATCCAATAAAAATAGAAGTTGTGACTAAGTGGAAATCCATAAGGAATCCTTCAAAGATCAAATTTTCTTGGGCCTTGTGGCTTATTATATATGGTTTATCAAGAATTTATTTAAAGTGATCCATCCCGCAAAAAAGTTGTCTCACAAGTATGCTGACCTTGTCTTGACTCTTGAGTGTGAGAAAGGTTTTCTGTAGCTCAATCAAGGTTTTACTTCTTATCCTATTCTAGCCATGCACGTTGAAGGAAACCCTATGTCATTTTCACTGACCCTTCTAAACATGGTTTGGGATGTCTTTATGTATAAGGATGATGTAATATCCTCAATTTTGGTAAAATTGAATGGTATAAATATAAAGCATGATTTGATAAATAAATTTCTCCAATGATATCATTGGTGGACCAATTACCTTTGTGGAATGGGTGCAACCCATGGTTCATATAAAGGCCCAAGAGACTTTACTTTGTGGCACAAGTTAAAGAAATAAAAGGAATTTTGTGTGTTTTTTGGTTTGCAATAATCCAATGATGTTTTTGGCAAAAGAAAGAGTGGAAAATCCAATAAAAAAGAGATTTCTAAAATTTATGGACAATTGGTATTTTAAATATGAAATTATGTGGAATACTCTAAATGAGAGTTTTCATTGATAAATGAAAGATAATGGCTTTATGGTTTGCTAACTAACTAAAAAATTGAATAATATTCAAGTTTCCAAGAGAAAACAAGATATGTGGAGTTTTAGATAATTAGAAGAGTAATTATCTTGCCATAAGTGGAAACACAATGTTTAGGGCATCAAATATGGATATCTCATCCTGACTTTTGGTACACTTGGAAATAATAATGAAAAGAATAGAAATATAGAATATGGAAGGAAAAGGACTTTCCATGTGGTGTGTAAGCAATTAAAGGTTTTGGAATAGAGAAAGATTTCTCTATTTAACTTGTTCAAATTAATCCCAAAAGTTAGATGTATGTTGGGAAAGTTAATAACAACTTAATCCTTCAAATTAGGAGCAAAAAGGTGTTCCTAGTATCCTAGAGAAATATTAGAAGAGAGAGGGTTTTATTTGCAATCAATGTGCATATTCCTGATTGGGAATTAACTTAAATAGTTTGAAATTAATTGTAATTGATGTCATCTCCTTGTATTTCACGGTTCATCGTAGTCATAGGATCTGAGATTGATGACTAAACCATTGTCTCCAACCTCTAGCCAGAAAGGGAAATGAAGCCTACATTAATTGTGATCAACCCCAATCCTCGATCTCTCTCTACCCTTCATCAAACCTTACAAAACTAGTTTCATTGGAATTACGAGACAAAGGTGAATCTTCCTAGCCCCAATTTTATAGCTGGTGACACCATTATGGAAAACACCTAAGCCCAAGCATGGACTAGACTTTCGGGATGGAGAAACAACCCCACTTACCTTGACCTCATTGCCTATAAAAGGCCCGCCTAGGACCTCATTGCAAGAAGCACGTAGAGCCATCCTCAATTTTGTAGGGACGGTTTAGTGATTCCCTCATCTCACTACTTTCTATCTCCAATGACGATGAGTTCCTCTCAGTGATTCAGGTCTATGTAGACCAATTTCTCTAGTTAGGAGAATTGGGACGGGTCCACAAAGAGGTTTAAAGAATAAGAAAGGAAGCAGGAGGCCCTGGCTGCCTCACATGTGAGAACAACAGTGGGTCTATTATAGGCCAATGCCCACACTCTAGGGTAGCCATTCCTGGCCACCATGATCCACATTCAGACCGTCTCTGAGTTCAAAGAGGGCAGGCGGAGGTGAGGAAGATGAGTCCCAAGCCTATTGAAGAAACAACGATGAAGTCAATGTTTAGGTTGACTCATCCATAGCACTGCATCATGAGCAAAAGAGAAGAAGGGGGGAGATTAGGGTAATGGAAATGACCTCCTTACCCTCAAGGTCGACATGGCAACGTAGGGATAAGTTCATATTTTGTTTCTACAACTTTGACCCAGCCACACAAGCACATCACACTAACTGGGCATGAGCCCATTGGCCAATCACACCACATAGGTAATACAAGTAATACAAATAATTGCTGAATTGGCAGTCATTGATTGGTTCAGTTATGTTAATCTTGAATAAATCATAACAAGTTATTGGTAACTTGGAATTAGACAAATTATATATGGAAGTTAATTAGAAAAATGAGATAAATATAAATAAATATTTTTAGACTCTAATTATGCTTCATATTATAAAAAGGCATAAAGATGCAATCTTTAATATAATAAATGCATAGAAACCCTAGTTTCATGATTTTAAAGGTTATCACTTGTTTAAATGATATTAATGGGTAAAGCTTAACCTTTTTTGATAAAAAGAGAATCTTGGACCTATTTTGGGTTATAAGTTCATATGTTGCTAAAAATTAGGGTTTCTAAAGTGGATAATCGGCAATATGTGGGTTAAAGTGGTGATGAATGTATATGTACCCTAGTTTTTTATGAATACAGTGTTAATCATGTTTTTTTGATAAAGGGCACCCGCCGTTTTATTAAGTAATCAAATCATTTGCAGCTAGTATAAGGATTCGATCCTCAAAGCCCTCCCCCATAAGGTGAGGGTCAACAAAACGACATGCAAAACTGGCCAAAGCATGCACTACTCTATTGCCTTGCCTTCTAACAAAATAGAAATTGAAGGAAAGAAAGCTATGGGAACACTCAACAATGTCCCGAATAAGAATGTCTTCGTAACCCCTACCCCCGTGCCCCCTCTTCACAGCCTCTACCAACATCAAGCAATCCATCTCCACAAGAATATCATCATAACCATTCCTTAAAGCCAGGTGCATACCATGCAGAGCCACAATACCCTCCACACTAAACATTGAGTATGACTGCTCTACTCGGCATTGGAAAGTCCACAAGATCTGGCCATTATCATGCTAAATGGATTTGTTTGAAATGTAATCTGATATTTGGGATTATAATGGTGATTTAAAATGTTCATGATCCTAGTGATGTAGAATTATAGTTTGTACTGTGAATAGCCATGCATATGAAGAATTAGGGTTTTGAAGTTAAAGATGATAACTTTAATGAACTTAGACTAATCCAAATAAAAATCATGAAAGGATGGTTTCACCTGATGTTAACATGCGTGGACTAGGGTTTGCACCCTTATTCCTTGACCAAACCCTAAACCCTATAATAGGACCCAAGTAGGGTTTAATCTATTTAATGAGATGGTGACACTTTAGGATTTACAAGCATGTATATTAAATGATTGGATTCCTCTTTTCTTGTTGGACTAGATGACATGTTTAAAGTATGATTTGATAATGTACATGGTTCTATGAAAGGTATGTGATTATTCTTTTGACTACCCACATTAGTTTGCCAGTATTTGCCGAGTGTTTCTTGAGGATTGAACAACTAAATTGTTAGATGTTTATTTAAATTCTGGTAAATTATATGTGAAGAAAAGACCAGTTTTTATTTGCAAGTATTTGATTGAATATATGTTTTTATGTAGTTACACTCATAAAAAAGAAAAGATGCCACAGTGCATAGAAAAAAAGTGTTGTGATATATGTGTGTTTGGAAAAATAAATGCAATCTTAAGAGAAAAGATTTGCATCTTCCTTCTTCAAACCCTTCTCTCCATTTTCCACTCATAGACACAATGAATGTTTTATTTTTTATATCCTTTTCTGGCAACCCTAGTGTTGGATCATACCTACTTGTTGTTCTATGGGATTCTCTGAACTTCCATGAAACTCTTAGAATTGCTTGGTACTTGGAGTAGAGATCAGAAGTGTTTTCAGGAAACAAAATTGGAAATGAAGACATGGATAAAAGTGCGATGAAATCTTAGGAATTTGTGTAGCTTGGCCATATCACGTGGTAGGAAAATTAGCATGATGTGAAGGTGTGACACAAACATATGGGTTGAAAGTATTCATTTGGTGAGTATTTAAAATTTTGTGTTACTAGAGGGAAAGCAACATTTAAGCTAAGGGTTATTCAATGAATGCATATTCATCTCAACTTTTAGTGAATTTCCAGGTTAGTTTTGCATTTAATTCCTCATTTTAGCTTAGAAATAGCTTATACTTCGTCCTTCTCAATTTCATGTTGATTTATTGGATTTTGATCTAATTTCTTGATTTTCACTACAGGTTTAGGTTCATTGAATACATAAGAGTTTAGGAGACGGTGGTCATGCTCACTAACTAGCGGTCCCCAAAAACTTTTAATGAAATAGACAATTTTTTCATCAATTTGAACCTTCATCATGCTACATTTCATTGGATAAAAGCTTCAACAATGCAGTCCATTGACCATATGCCAATATAGCCCTCCACCACCATGGTGGGTGTGCACTTTTAAGTGATCTTGTCAATCCATTCACTATGACTTGACATTGGATGGACAAGAAGGTAACACATAGATTTTGTTGAAGCCTGACTTCACATCAAGCACAATGGACAATCCCCTGAAAAAACTCTACATGTTGAAGACAGCCCCGCCTCAGATGGTCATTCAGACAAACATCCTCCATTAGGCATCAACCATATTTGGAATCCTAGCCTCATCCTCTAATGAGAGAAAGACCCAAACACTGATGATACTCCTACATGGTCCACCAATCAAAATGTAGCTTTCATAAATTGATGAGAGGTATTTTCCATGTTTCTGATGGATGAATAAATCCCAACATCAGTAGAATTACTACCTCTCTAAGTCTATGAGTGGGTATCATACTTTTCCATTCAATGTTTGATCAACATTCATGCACAGATGGACGCCCTACACTCGACGCCCAATGGGAATTTTGATGGTCATGAAACTCTTTGTGTAACGACCCCGCCTCTCGGTAACCCCCAATTAAGGGAGACCGGAAGGTCGGAATCGTTAATCAATTACATGATCAAAGGTTCAATGAATAATCACTTATAATCATGAAATTTTACTAAATTAAACTGAATATTGGCATAAAATTTAAACTTTGTTACCTTTGAAAAACTTGGAGATTCTAAGTATCCATTACTTGAATCTACTCTATCTAATCCTCCTGGCACTTTACTTTTCATTTTGCAATGGGTCAGTTTACTGTTTGTTCCTTTAGGGTTCATACCTAAAATGCCGACAAACAAAAACACGATCAACACAAAGCTGGTATGTGGGGGATCACAAGAAATGGGTTCAACTATATTAACAATGTAGGTAACAAATTATCATTAAACATTCAAATTACATTTTAAGCAGTACTACTCAATCCCTTCCTATCCCTTATCTCTGTAGTGTCCCTGCAGTGGACATGGATACCACCATCCTCACTTGGTGGATCTTCATTATACCCTGCATGATACTACCTGACAGGTAGACCAATACCTAGGGTTGAGTTGCATGGCACTCCCCGTAGGAAGTCCAATCTCTAACTCGATATGACTTGATGGACCTACCTCCTTGGTAGCGATTTACTAAGTCATTTACAGACCTGAAGGCCTACTCCATTGGTAGCCTTTTACTAGGTCACCCATCAAACTACAGAAGGGACTGAGATCTGAGCTAGTAGGCATAACTTATTATGTGATAATCATATTCACTTTACCAATTGCATGAATTAAAACATCCAACAGTTTAATTCAGTTCATGATGAAATCATCGACAAAATCCCAGAAAACTACATCGGTTAGTCATAAGCGTAACCACATACCTCCTATTGCAGTTTCAGATATAGAATCAAGATTGTTGAAAGAGAATATCCAATTAAGCAAGCAAGGCACAGAAACCCTGAAATAAAAGTACAAATTCACTTTTATTAATATTTATCCAGTGTCATTATGTCCCTTAGAGTTTCTATCCAATTTTAGGGTTTTTCTAAAAATTAGGGTTTTACTTTCATTCTTGAGTATTATGAACCCTAATTTACCAAAAACCTCTAAATTATTTCTTTTAAACATTCCTAATAGTTTTAGGGTCCTTATTTAGCAATTTACTATAATAACAAGGTCCCCCTTTTTCTTTAATCCTAAGTTAGGGTTTTCATGCACATTATCTTTCCTTTTTAGTCATAAACCCTAATTTAGGCACATTTGTAATTAAACGGATCAAAACTTCATGTTATGAATAAATAGGTTAATATCCCTTTATCTAACCCATTAGGTTACAAAGAAACACCTTTTCCATGTAATTAGGGTTTCTAATTAATTTAGTATGCATTTTACTAACCATTAAATTACTTTTGCAAAATGAACTGGAATTGGATGCCACAATTATTTTCAACAAATTCCTTGTAATTTTCTACCCAACTTTCATATATAACTTTTCCCTATACGAGATTCCTAGTAATTACTAGGATTTTAGCAAGAAAACCCATTTATCTGTAATTTTGGTCAGAGATAGGTTTTTACCAAAAAAACTCGGCCGTTAGATCAGTGCTCCGATGCGCCCCGCGTCGATCTGACGCTCCGCGTCGCAAGCCTCCACTAACGCGGTGGCGCGTCCTGCTTCTCGCCCTCAGCCGCTGGATCTCGATCGAAGGCTCAAGGTCGCGGGTGTCCTGACTTATCCGACCACCGCCAGATCCTGATCTGACGCTCCGCGTTGAGCGCTCTCTAAGTTAAGCGCGTCACCCCGGGGCCCGATGGATCGTGCCTCGGTCCATGCTGGTCCAAGATCGGAGGGCTGCTGGTCGTCGTCCTCGCCTTCTTCTTCAATTAGTCAGCGGCGGCGCCGCACCGACCTCCTCGCCGGAGCTAGAGCAATAAGGAGGGAGAGAGGGTCTCGAGGGTTAATAAGTGGCCGTGTGGATGCGTTAGGTCACAAAGACTCGAGTGGGGGTCTATTTATAGGGCACAAAGGGTCCCCCTTATGGTTTCTGACCCCGCTGCTAAGCCGACCTTCAGCCCAATTGGGCGTTTCGTGCATCCACGAGCAAAGCTTACCAAACCAGGGTTGGGAAGGTTCGTTACCCTATCCCGAACTCAATGGTACCCTTCTTATGAGTGCACACACACTTGATGGCGAGAAATCGATGGGGAAAGTTTCCCCTTCCTGCAACTGAGCCACAACCCGCGTCCCCGTGGGACTCTAGACGACGCGCCTGATCCGTTGGATTAAGATCCAACGGTTTCCATTATTCGCGTCCAAACCAAAAAGGAAAAGGATTCCTAAAATCCAAGGAAAATTCTATTTCGATGATAACTTGAAATTTTAATAACTCCCAACCCTTAACTCCGTTTTATCTCAAATTTTGAGGAAAGTTCATTCATGCTTTTATCTTCCATTAGTCAAAATTTGGAGTCATTATCCAAAGGAAACGAGTCCTTTACTTCAGTTTCAAGTTATCCTTTAATTAATGGTATTTTCCTCCTTTTCTTTATTTCCTTGGCCATTATCCAATTACCCTGAGTTCCTAGAACCCAAAGGAATCTCTATAACATGAAATTATATTTTTGGAAATTATCTTTTAGCCTTTTTAACCATTCTTTCCTCTTTTCTTATATATTCTATTTTCCCATTGAAATTCTTTATTAAAAAGGAACTTTTTCATTTTCTTTTTATTATTCTTTCAAATGGGCTTAATGGCCAACAAGGCCCATCAAACAACATGCAAGGCTTTCATTCACGAAATTCATCATGCAATCAAACATAATTCTTATTTATGTTATTTAATAGAGATTTACAAATCTCATTACATGTATTATAAAATGAGTTTATAACATCCTCCCCTCCTTATAGGAATTTTGCCCTCAAAATTCAAACAATCAAGCAAACAATTCCGGGTATGTTTTCTCCATGTCTGCCTTCAGCTCCCATGTGGTCTCATCCTCTCCATGGTGCTTCCAAAGAACCTTTACCATCTCTATATTCTTGCATCTAAGTTCTTTCACCTTGGTATCTAGAATCCACAAAGGTGACTCAGGATAGGTCAGCTTCCCTTGAAGCTCAATAGGCTCAATGCTCAGCACATGGCTTGGATCTTGCACATATCGCTTTAGGTTAGACACGTGAAACACATCATGCATCATACTATACTGAGGGGGTAATGCCAAACGGTATGCAGCTTCACCAATCCATTCTAACACCTCGAACGGACCCACGTATCGGGGACTCAACTTTCCTCTATTCTTAGCTATAGCTCGGAGCGGTCGGATTTTCAAAAATACATGGTTTCCTACAGTGAAATGCACACCAGTCCGCTTTGCATCAGCATACGACTTCTGTCAATCCTGGGCTCTCTTTAGCCTTTGCTTGATCAAAGCCACTTTATCAGCATACACTTGGAGCTCATCTGACCTCAACAGGGTCCTCTCACCCACATCATCCTAGTGAAGTGGTGACCGACACGGTCTCCCGTACAAAGCTTCATATGGAGGCATCCCGATACTGGCTTGGTAGCTGTTGTTATAGGCAAACTCTGCTAAAGGTAAGTATTGCTCCCATGAGCCACCCCAATCGAGCACACAAGCTCTCAACATATCCTCTAAGGTCTAGATCGTCCTTTCTGACTGACCATCTGTTTGGGGATGATATGCGGTACTAAACTTTTAACTTTGTATCCAGTTCCTCTTGAACTTGCTTCCACAACATGGAAGTAAACTTGGGATCTCTATCAGAAATGATCGATCCTAGTACACCATGCAAATGCACTATTTCTCTAATGTATAGCTCAACTAGGTCTGACACCTTAGCTGTGGTCTTCAAGGCAAGGAAGTGTGCTGACTTGGTAAGACGATCTACCACGACCCATATCACATCATGGCCTCTCTTGGTCCGGGGTAGACCCACCACGAAATCCATGGTGATCTGTTTCCATTTCCACTCTGGAATTTCTATTGACTGTAAAAGTCTGCCGGGTCACTGGTGTTCAGCCTTCACCATCTGGCACGTAAGACAACCGGCCACCCATGACGCAATGTCTTTCTTCATTCCTGGCCACCAGAAGAACCATTGTAAGTCCTTGTACATCTTAGTAGTTCCTGGGTGCACCGTGTACTTGGATCCATGAGCCTCTTGCAAGATACGTCCCTTTATTGATGAATCCACTGGAACCCATATGCGATTCTCAAACCTGATTCCTCCGTCTACTCCCACGGATAGACGAGTCTGTGGCTTCATCATCAAACCTTTCATCTTATCAAGCTCTTCACTGGTCAACTGTGCTGCTATGACCTCACTCAACAACTCAGATTGTATCTGGATATTAGCCAACCGAACTCGGTCCTCTAGCAGTTGTGGAGTCCATTCCACAAGTTCCTCCAAACTTTTCCACTGACTGGACAGAACAGCTGCACACTTAAGCTGCTTCCGGCTCAAAGCATCGACTACGACATTCGCCTTACCAGGATGGTAGGCGATGGTGAAGTCATAATCCTTCATGTACTCCATCCATCGTCGTTGTCGCAGGTTCAGGTCTCTCTATGTCAGCAGGTACTTCAAGCTCTTATGGTCGGTAAAGATCTCGAAGGTAGCACCATATAGGTAGTGCCGCCATATCTTCAAGGCATGAATGATAGCAGCTAACTCCAGGTCATGTGTCGTATAATTCACCTCATTTGGCTTGAGCTGTCGAGAAGCGTATGCAACCACATGCCGGTCTTGTTCCAACACACAGCGAAGTCCCATCTTGGAAGCATCAGTGAATATCATGAAACCCTCATTTCCAGAAGGCAAAGTCAACACATGAGCGGTAGTCAGCTTCTCCTTCAATTCCTGGAATCGAGCTTCACATACTTCAGACCACACGAACTTCACATCCTTCTGTGTCAACATGGTCAGCGGTAGAGCTGTCTTGGAGAAATCCTTGATGAAGCGACGGTAGTATCCGGCCAAGCCCAAGAAGCTACGAATCTCAGAGGGGTTCTTCGGTGCTGGCCAGTCTCGAACGACCGATACTTTGGCTGGATCTATGGTGATCGTTCCTCCTGAGATGATATGTCCAAGAAACATGACTCGGTCCAACCAAAACTCACATTTCGAGAACTTTCCGAAAAACTTATGCTTTCTCAGGTTATCAAGGACTCTACCCAGGTGGTCACGGTGTTGGGCTAGGTCATCCGAATACACTAAGATGTCATCTATGAACACTATCACAAAAGAGTCAAGGAAAGGCTGGAACACACTATTCATGAGGTTCATAAAGACACTAGGTGCATTGGACAATCCAAACGGCATGACCACAAACTCATAGTGGCCATATCGGGTTCTGAAAGCCGTTTTGGGTATATCCTCACTTCTCACTCTCACCTGGTGGTATCTTGACCTCAAATCGATTTTGGAAAAGACTCGAGCTGATTTGAGTTGGTCAAACAGGTCATCTATTCTGGGTAAAGGATACTTATTCTTAATGGTTGCCTGATTAATCATCTGATAATCAATACACATCTGAAGTGACCCATCCTTCTTTTTCACAAAGAGGACTGGTGCTCCCCATGGTGAGGTACTGGGTCGGATGAACCCCTTATCCAACAACTCTTGCAACTGGGTTTTCAACTCAAGCAACTCAGCAGGGGCCATTCTATAGGGCGCCTTAGATATAGGGTTAGTCCCAGGAGCTAACTCAATCGAGAAGTCTACCTCCCTCTCATGGGGAATCCCTGGTAGATCATCTGGAAACACATCTGCATACTCCCGAACCACCTCTATGTCCTCTAAGGATTGCCCCTTGACCTCGGGTACAGTAACTATGGCTAGGTAGGCTCGACAACCCTTGGATAGCATCTGCTCAGCTTTCATGGCAGACACATATAGGCTGGTTGTTGCATCCTTCCTTCCTCGAATGGTGAAGTGTGGATAGCCGGTTTTCCTAATGAGAATATTCTTCTCTCTACAGTCAATCTGGGCTCGATAGGTGGAAAGCCAATCCATACCGATAATCACATCAAATCACTCATATCGAGGAGGATGAAGTTAGTGGGAAGCTCATGGTTCAGGTACTTTACTGGCAAGATAGGGGTTTTCAAAAGAGAGGTATAAATACGACCACTCGGGGTTGTGACATCCAAAACATAACCCAAATCCTTGATATCCAAACCAAGCATAGTTGCCAGATTTCTCGAAATAAAAGTATTAGTAGAACCAGAATCAAAAAGTGCTTTTACATTTTGTCCCATGACTTCCAGCAAGCCTACAAAGTTATTCCATATCAGAAAGCTACTACATGGTCTACTGAACTACAAGGAAAAACTCTATGGGTTATTACCCTCAATAAACTTATTAGCATTCTCCTGAGCATCTTCATTGTCGATGGAGAACACTCTAGCTTTCCTCCTCTCTATGGGTGCAGCTACTGGCTGTGCTGCCACAGGATATGACCCCAAGGGTCCCCTAGGGTTGGGCTGAGGGCAGTTGGCGATGAGGTGTCCTTCTTGCTGACACCGGTAGCAGACTCTCTTCTTGAAGCGGAACTCACCGGTATGCCATCTTCCATAGGTGCGACATCGAGGGCGGTTGTTCTCTTGATGGGGTTTCCCTTTCCCTCCATGTCTTCCTTTGGCCTGAAAAACTACTAGAGGGGGGGTGAATAGAGTTTTTGAATTATTTTAACAATTTATTGAATTCAAACAACCACAATTGAAATTAGAAGAAAGAGACAGGTGTTTAGAGTGGTTCCAACTATAGCAAATACTATAGTTGTCAGTCCACTACCTGGTTGCTTACCCAACCGGGATTTGAAAGTATTTATTTTATTACCTCTCGAGGATTTATACAAAATACAATACTTTCCTTTACACCCTTTGAACAGCCTTCACCCTGAAGTAGGTGCACCAACTTTGAGGTAGCCTTCTATGAAGTAACTCCAAGCTCCCCCTTGAAGTAGCCTTCCTCTCTAGAAGTAACCTCCCATTGCACCAGCCTTCTGAAGTAGCTCAAAGTCTCCTTCTTCGCCAAGAAGATCTTCACCCTCTCCAATCCGCAACCTCCAACCTAGGAGTAGCAAGGAGAGTACAAACAATAATAGGGAACAAGAAAGGAAATAGAAATTACAACTTATCCTTTAGAGCCCAAGGCTTGATTTGCCTAGATCAAGCGTATAGATCTCCTAACCAAGTATGTGAACTTGTGATTGCAGTGGGTAGGAGATACTAGCCTATAGGACACAAATTATGAGCTAAGGAATGAAATGGCCAATTGTCACAATGCTCAAATTGCTCACAAATAGATTGCACAAAGTATACTCAAAGGTTTCTCAAGTGTAGCAAGTGTAAACAAGTGAGTTTAGGTTTCCTATGGCTTGTCCTATTTATAGGAATGGCCTAAGGATGCTTAAGGACGTTCTAGACAACTTCTAGGGGTTTCTAAGTGCTTAACTAGCCGTTAGGTACAAAGTTGTTGCTTTAACAACGGCTAATTAATTAATTCTGCAGTTGCTGTCAGAGACCATCTCGGTCGACAAATGGTCGACCGAGACACCTACTCGGTCGAACTTTTGTTGACCGACAGGCTCTTTGGAACAAGTGATTTGCAACGTCTTTCATCAACTGCCAACTAACTTGTCTGTTGTGTCTAACGGCTACTTTGGATCTTTCTCGGTCGAGAAGATTGTCGACCGAGAGTGTCTCGGTCGAGGAGTTTGTCGACCGAGATTGACCCTGTTTCAAGGTTTCAATTTAGGCACTAATTATGTGTGTAAGTGTGCATAAGTAATCCTATTTGAATGGGATGACTTGTCTAACTGTGGTGTTTAGCTAGGGAGAATCTAACGCTTGATTTACATGCAATTCTAAGTACTTGTAAATTATATTTTTGTACAAGTTTTTACAATAGTGATTACATTGCATGAAATTATAAATATGTAAGCTTGTAGATTTTCCCTTGTTGCTTTGTCATCCTGCACACTCAAGTAGCTTGTTAGATTAATAAGAATGAAATGTTTGTCATAATCAAAACAAAGGGATTTATAGATGTCCATTTATCCAACATGGCCTGGTGATGTCTGTGACCTTTCCTGTGGTTGTTCTTCTGCCCTTGGGTTCCTTCAGTGAAACCCAAAAATCCCTTGGGTGGATTTTGAACTGGCATCACCATCCTCTCCATGTCCAAGGCGGTGTTGTAAGCTTCAGCGAAGGTCTTTGGCTTGCTAGCCATCACATGCGGCTTGATGGCAGGGTTCAGGCGCTCTATGAAGTGATCCACCCATCTTTATTCATCCATTTTGTACCCGAAACGTTCCAAGATGCGGAACTTACGACCAAAGTCTGCAACTGATGAACTTCCTTGAGTCATGTTGGTGAATTCTCTTTCTTTCTCCTTCTTTGCTGAGATGGGGATGAATCTGGCGGTGAAGATGGTTTTGAAGTCGGTCCACGCCATCAGTTCCTTGCTTAGGTCCCTTCCTGTGATGTGGTTTTCCCACCATATCTTGGCTGCACCTTCCAAAAGGTGAGTAGCAAACATAACCTTCTTATTTGGCTGCACCTCAAGCATCCGGAACCCGTTCTCGACTGCAAGCAGCCAAGCTTCAGCCTTGTCGACCACTTCAGTCTTATCTTCTCCCCAGAAATTCTCAATGTTCAGCTTGACGAAGTCTAGAATGGTGGCTCCCAATCGAGGACGAACTAGAAGTGGCTCCCCATTCTCATCTCAAGCTATGTCTCTAAGGGCCAGGGCACGAATAGCTTCAGTCAGTTGCTTTTGTTGTTCCATCCAAACTGCATCTGTTGTATGAACTACCATGGCTGGTTCTGGACCACCAGGATGGTCCTCCTCCATTTGGGCTTCCTCTTTATGCATCTAGTACTCCTCGTATTCTGGTCCTTCCCCTGGTTCTCGGTTGATGTCGGGCATAGGTTCAGGGTTGGGCGCCTCAACTTCCTCTGGTCTCTTTCTCTTCTTTGAGGCCTCTCCATGGTTCCTCTTCCTCTTCTTGGAGGATCCATTCTCCTTGCGGGGTGGTCCACCATCGCTGGTGGAAAAAGGGATGGCCACAACTTTGGTACGAGCCATCTGCACACAACCAGACCTTTAGTTTACTTTTAAACTAATTACACTTGTGCAAATGACATCTTACTTACGTATCTTTTATTAATTTGATGGAGGATCCCTTAGACCTCATCAACCTTAACCCATACCCCATGAGGGTGAGGAAGAGAGAGAAAAACCCTAATACTTAAAATCCTTAAGAGAATTTGTGTTGAGAAGGGATGAATAAGAGGAGAGAGTCCTAAAGGTATCTTACTTCGAGTCTTAACCTAAGACATCGGCCAGGCAGTCACACAATCCAGGAGTCCTCGTATTCCGACTACCGGTGCGGAGGAAAATTTTTCCAGCCCCCAGATGTGATCCTTTTCTAGACACCTCAGTCTTTCGGAAAATCCTCTAATAACTCCCTCAGTTCTATGGAATTTGTAAAATTTAATAATTATTAATGATTAGATGAAGAACCTATGCTCTGATACCAATTGTAACGACCCCGCCTCTCGGTAACCCCCAATTAAGGGAGACCGGAAGGTCGGAATCGTTAATCAATTACAGGATCAAAGGTTCAACGAATAATCACTTATAATCATGAAATTTTACTAAACTAAACTGAATATTGGCAGAAAATTTAAACTTTGTTACCTTTGAAAAACTTGGAGATTCTAAGTATCCATTGCTTGAATCTACTCTATCTAATCCTCCTGGCACTTTACTTTTTATTTTGCAATGTGTCAGTTTACTGTTTGTTCCTTTAGGGTTCATAACTAAAATGCCGACAAACAAAAACACGATCAACACAAAGCTGGTATGTGGGGGATCACAAGAAATGGGTTCAACTATATTAACAATGTAGGTAACCAATTATCATTAAACATTCAAATTACTTTTTAAGCAGTACTACTCAATCCCTTCCTATCCCTTATCTCTGTAGTGTCCCTGCAGTGGACATAGATACCACCATCCTCACTTGGTGGATCTTCATTATACCCTGCATGATCCTACCTGACAGGTAGACCAATACCTAGGGTTGAGTTGCATGGCACTCCCCGTAGGAAGTCCAATCTCTAACTCGATATGACTTGATGGACCTACCTCCTTGGTAGCCATTTACTAAGTCATTTACAAACCTGAAGGCCTACTCCATTGGTAGCCTTTTACTAGGTCACCCATCAAACTACAGAAGGGACTGAGATCTGAGCTAGTAGGCATAACTTATTATGTGATAATCGTATTCACTTTACCAATTGCATGAATTAAAACATCCAACAGTTTAATTCAGTTCATGATGAAATCATCGACAAAATCCCGGAAAACTATATCGGTTAGTCATAAGCGTAACCACATACCTCCTATTGCAGTTTCAGATATAGAATCAAGATTGTTGAAAGAGAATATCCAATTAAGCAAGCAAGGCACAGAAACCCTGAAATAAAAGTACAAATTCACTTTTATTAATATTTATCCAGTGTCATTATGTCCCTTAGAGTTTCTATCCAATTTTAGGGTTTTTCTAAAAATTAGGGTTTTACTTTCATTCTTGAGTATTATGAACCCTAATTTACCAAAAACCTCTAAATTATTTCTTTTAAACATTCCTAACAGTTTTAGGGTCCTAATTTAGCAATTTACTATAATAACAAGGTCCCCCTTTTTCTTTAATCCTAAGTTAGGGTTTTCATGCACATTATCTTTCCTTTTTAGTCATAAACCCTAATTTAGGCACATTTGTAATTAAAACGGATCAAAACTTCATGTTATGAATAAAAAGGTTAATATCCCTTTATCTAACCCATTAGGTTACAAAGAAACACCTTTTCCATGTAATTAGGGTTTCTAATTAATTTAGTATGCATTTTACTAACCATTAAATTACTTTTGCAAAACGAACTGGAATTGGATGCCACAATTATTTTCAACAGATTCCTTGTAATTTTCTACCTAACTTTCATATATAACTTTTCCCTATACGAGATTCCTAGTAATTACTAGGATTTTAGCAAGAAAACTCATTTATCTGTAATTTTGGTCAGAGATAGGTTTTTACCAAAAAAACTCGGCCGTTAGATCAGTGCTCCGATGCACCCCGCGTCGATCTGACGCTCCGCGTCGCAAGCCTCCACTAACGCGGTGGCGCGTCCTGCTTCTCGCCCTCAGCTGCTGGATCTCGATCGAAGGCTCAAGGTCGCGGGTGTCCTGACTTATCCGGCCACCGCCAGATCCTGATCCGACGCTCCGCGTTGAGCGCTCTCTAAGTTAAGCGCGTCACTCCGGGGCCCGTTGGATCGTGCCTCGGTCCACGCTGGTCCAAGATCGGAGGGCTGCTGGTCGTCGTCCTCGTCTTCTTCTTCAATTAGTCAGCGGCGGCGCCGCACCGACCTCCTCGCCGGAGCTAGAAAATAAGGAGGGAGAGAGGGTCTCGAGGGTTAATAAGTGGCCGTCTGGATGCGTTAGGTCACAAAGACTCGAGTGGAGGTCTATTTATAGGGCACAGAGGGTCCCCCTTAGGGTTTCTGACCCCGCTGCTAAGCCGACCTTCAGCCCAATTGGGTGTTTCGTGCATCCACGAGCAAAGCTTACCAAACAAGGGTTGGGAAGGTTCGTTACCCTATCCCGAACTCAATGGTACCCTTCTTATGAGTGCGCACACACTTGATGGCGAGAAATCGATGGGGAAAGTTTCCCCTTCCTGCAACTGAGCCACAGCCCGCGTCCCTGTGGGACTCTAGACGACGCGCCTGATCCGTTGGATTAAGATCCAACGGTTTCCATTATTCGCGTCCAAACCAAAAAGGAAAAGGATTCCTAAAATCCAAGGAAAATTCTATTTTGATGATAACTTGAAAATTTAATAACTCCCAACCCTTAACTCCGTTTTATCTCAAATTTTGAGGAAAGTTCATTCATGGTTTTATCTTCCATTATTCAAAATTTGGAGTCATTATCCAAAGGAAACGAGTCCTTTACTTCAGTTTCAAGTTATCCTTTAATTAATGGTATTTTCCTCCTTTTCTTTATTTCCTTGGCCATTATCCAATTACCCTGAGTTCCTAGAACCCAAAGGAATCTCTTTAACATGAAATTATATTTTTGGAAATTATCTTTTAGCCTTTTTAACCATTCTTTCCTCTTTTCTTATATATTCTATTTTCCCATTGAAATTCTTTTTTAAAAAGGAATTCCTTTTTCATTTTCTTTTTATTATTCTTTCAAATGGGCTTAATGGCCAACAAGGCCCATCAAACAACATGCAAGGCTTTCATTCACGAAATTCATCATGCAATCAAACATAATTCTTATTTATGTTATTTAATAGAGATTTACAAATCTCATTACATGTATTAGAAAATGAGGTTATAACACTTTGTCTACCTCATGTCATTGACCCTTCATCCCCATGGTGGCTGAGACTCAAATGCAAGGTGGTAGGGAAGTTTTCTGCACCCTAACCTCTGCCTATAAATACAAGGCTATTCCCTCCATGAGAGGCATCCATGACCGACAATTTCAGGATGACATTTACACTCCACAACAACCACATCCAACTTCCATTGACCCCTCCATTAGTGGCTTCCATAAATCTATAGGTTGTTGAGATCCCAACCTCCATGAAGGATACAAGACTCTGACTTTGAAGAAAATTAACACCAAGAAATCTTTTTCCCATCGACTTCACCTCCATAGTTGTATATAGATTCCATAAAGAAGAGAGATGGACAACTTCCAGCAAGGAGGTATCTTGATTTTTTTTTGAAACCTTGGTCCCAAAGTCTGAAGAACCGCTACAAACCATGGCTATGATATCTTCCATGGCAATGACCTTCTCTCTCTTTGACCTGATGTAATCATGTTTTATGCCATGAGAGAGTAGTCCCCTCCTTATGGTGTAGGGAATATCCCTACTACTCAATCTTGTTCTATATCATGTGTGTCATTCGATGAACCTTTGTATGTTGGGAATCAATAATTTTCATGCTTATATTCTTGATTGATCATCAAGTTTGCATGCTTATCAAATGTTGGGTCTAACGAAATTTGAATCTAGGATCTAGAATATCGATTTTTTCCTATTAAATCCTTGATGAGAATTTTGTATAGGTATTTTTTTGGTCAATAGATGTATGATCTCTTGGTAATCCGATGGCGAACTTGGAGTGATGTATATTCAAGTTTTAATCCCAAAACCAAAATGGGGATTTTCTTGTCCTCAAGGTAAGTATGTTCATGATTTGTATGATGCAACGTGAAAATGAATGATAAGCAGAGATGGTGAAACCCATTCCACCCTAGTGTTCCCATCATATAATAATTTCAATCTTAATTCAGCTCTTTTTTATGCAATCTTTATATAATCAACAAGCAACCATCCTTGTGCTAAATGCTAGTTCTTGTTTGGTTAATTAGATCAGATCATTCTTAGTAATGTTGTTGTTTGGGTTGGATCTTGAACTATGCTATTAGAATATATATCCTCTTGAGGGTGGTGATTATTATACGTTGTTTGGGTAAAAACTTGGTGACCCTTCCCTAGGTGAATTTCCATGTGCAATAACACACACATCAACTAGAAAACAATAAGGGTCTTTGGTGTTAAAGTAGTAATGATCACTTAGATATTGGGATATGTTCACATTGGTCTCAAAGTCTACAACTCAATGGAGACCCCATTCATGGTGGTGAATATCTATTTTACAGACTCATACTATATATTAACTACACAAGTCTAAGAGAGAAATGTTGTTTCCATCCTTATGATGAGATAACTAATAGACTAGAATATCCCAAAATTGGAATTTTCAGATACAATGATCTTATGAGGAATTATTGGAATACCTACATCACCAAGGTGTGCCTCATATTTAGGTAGATCAACAACAACATGCTTGACCCATGTAGTACTGGGATGGGTGACCTATCTAAAAGTTGATCTGGGGATGTGCATGAGTGAGGAAAAAGTGAGCAACTGAGGCTAGTGGTGGTCCGTGCGACTAGTCATCATTATTGAAATTCTACTAGAACCTTGGGAAGTGGGTCCGTGCATGTAAGAGCTAGTTCCCCTTCAGTAGGTTGGGTCCACATGGGCATGATGCATGCCAGTCTTGAGTAATGTGACCCTGTCATATAGGAAATGGCGATCCATGGTGATGTAGCCACCTTGCGCTAATAGTTGTGATCGACATTCAGAGGCATTTTGTCTATTTTTAGTCTATACTAAAATTGAGAAATATGAAAAGGTCAAATAGTTGAGCCTTGAAAATGATGCAAGGGTATAAGTGGGGGAGATTGTAACTTCCTAGGATTTGAGTGCTCAAATAAATTTATCTTATAAGGTAGATTGAACTGCCCACATCACTGTGACACACCCTCTTTTTAGGTAGTCGATCAATAGGTTCTCAATTGTTAATGTTCACAATCCATAGTAGTACTGGGATGGATGGGCCCATGCATTTCACAAAACCATATGATTTATTGTCATGAAGTAGGAGAAAACCAAAAATATCTAGATGTTGAGGAGATGTTCAAGAGGATAATGTAGTAGTTTTATTTGATTGCTCTAATAAGTTCATGCAGAGATAGATAAATACATACGTTAAATACATATGTTTCTAAGAAGACCTCCAATTTATCAATAAACACCAAAACCTCTTAATGAACTTAAGCATCTTCTAGAGGGACTAAATTATAAATATATATATGTTGATTAGAGATACTCAATGATCCTAAACTCAAATAGATTTAAATATCAACTACTACTACTCCTTTTACAACTAAATGTTATAAGAAAGAGTTTGATGTATTCTATGAGTAGATAGGGATTAAGCCCAAATTTTTGCATGCACTACATTGATATCACAAATGATTCCACCCCAACGTAAGTGGAAATACTATTGAAGGATAATATGAGATGAGTCATGCAGAAAGAAGTATTATTTTATGGATGCATGTATCATCTTTACTATAAGACAAACCTTGTGAATTGTCCCTATACATTTTGTCCCAAATAAAGATGTCACTATCATTATTAAAGGAAAGGATGAGAGGAGATGGAATAAATACTCTAGATTGGTTGGAACATGTTTACAAACTATAGAAAGTTAAATGATACCACCAGAAAGAATCAGTTTACCTTCTTGACATTGACAAGGTGATCGAGTGGAAGGCTAATGTCTCCTACATCTTCTACTTGATGTCTACCAAGATCCCATCCATGATGATGATTCAAAAAAGACAACTTCACATGTATGCGAAACTTAGGCTTTCCACATGATGCCTTTTGTGAAACGACTATACTATCGTTCAGCACCATAACTCCTCCATATTCTATGATGGTATAGAAAATGTAATGTAGGTATTCATGGATGATTTCTTCATCTATGCTTCATATTTTGAAAGCAACATGGAAAATATTTATGAAGGTCCTAAAGTGATGCAAAGAAGAAAATTAAGTTTTGAGTTTGGAATGGTGTCATCTTATTATTGTTGGGATATAAGGTTTATAACATAGAAATACAAGTGGACAAATGCATGGTAGAGGTATCCACCCACTAGCATCTATCAATAATGGGAAATGTATTCTAAGACACACCAAATATTAAAGAGGTGTTGTCAAAGAAATATAAAGTAGGTTATATCGTTATCTCACATTTTAGTGAAGGACACGCCTTTGATCTCAATGATGATTGTTCAAAATCTATTCACAACCTCAGTGAAGATCTTACACAAATCCTATCTTTTGTAGACCAATTCGGGACCTTTCCTTTGAGTTAAATTGCAACTCTAGTGATTATTTTGTTGGCACCATGCTCAGTGGTTGTAAATGATGGGAAGTGTCACTTGATTTATTATTTTGGTAAAATCCTTGACAATGCCTAAGTAATTTATTCAAATATTAAAAATAAATCTAGAAGTAGTTAAATATTTAAAACCTCATGCTATGGAGGATAAGATCCAATGTGATAGTATCTCATGAAAAAGAAGGATGGTAAACTAAGCTTTATTAGGTGGGCATTATTGCTGCAAGAAGTTTATGATGAAATTGTAGATAGGGTCTTAAATATGGTAGATGATTATATGTCAAGAAACATATTTGAATAATACAAATATATTATTTATTAATTACTCATAAAGTTACAAGTCAATCACACATGTGCTTTCTATTTATCCTCATGTCGTATTACCATACATCTATAATTAGATTGCCTATAGGCAAAAACTAGAATAAGAAGTTCTTCTCATATATAAAGAAGATATACTGGTATAATTCACTCCTATACAACAGGTACCTTGATAACCTTTATAGGATATGTACTCTAGAGAAAGAATCCCACTTTCACCATGTAAAAGTGTCACACAACTTCATATGGAGGAAATTGAGTGTCTCAAAGCATAGGACTAAGATCCTTCAATCATGCTTCTATTTGGGCTTCTTTATTTAATGACTTTCACGTTAATGTAAAAAAAACATGAAGAATTCCAAGGAGTGGGCAATATATATAGAAGGAAGTGGACATCCCCCTATGAATGGAAAAACATGGATATTTTTGAAGTTTGGGACTATAATATAAGACATCCTTATCCATATAGAAACCAATGCATCTTGCCTATAGTAGACTACATATACAACTGAAAGGAAACCATAGAGATTCCCGCTTGTGACTTCAAATCTCTATGAATGTTCAGAGTCCCCAAAACTATCATCAGTGACGTAGTCTACTATTCCCCTAAAAGGCTACTAGAGTGGCTTCTATAAAAGTATAGAATGATACACAAAGTAGCTACCACATATTACCCTAAAATATCCAAGCAAGTTGAATTATGCAATAAAGAAATCAAATGGATCTTGAATAATACCTTTAAATGTCAAAATAAGATTGGGCTACAAAATAAAATGATTCTCTATGTATATACAAAGTATCCTACACATCCCATTAAGAACCACCCATCCTTGATTATTTTATGGCAAGGAATGCCATTTGCCTTTGGAATCAAAACATAAAGCATCCTGGGCCATCATGAATATGGATTATAGTCTTGCAATGGAGTAAAACATTACAAATACAATGTAGGTTCATGTTGCACATTGATGACAATGTGAAAATTTAAAGGAAATGTTCATTCAAAATGAAAACAATGCATAATAGACGATATAGAATATGTAACTGACCGATAACAACCCCAACAAGACCATGTTCTATACACAATTCTTTTAACAACCCCATGGTTTTCACTAACAAACAATTTTAATTTGTATTTTCTTATGTGACTTCATTTATTTTTCCCTGTTATGTGTACTTTTTTTGTTTCCATTAAAAAAAGTCACGATAGCTAATAAAATTATCACTGCAATAAAAGTGATGTGTACTTATTTTTTGTATTTTGTGTATATTCTCATATTTTCTTGCATATGGTTATATGTATCATTGTGTAATGTTTCGTACCAATATGTTCTATGATAGTATATTAAAATTGGGACAACTATCATTATTGGGTCATAAAAGTTAAATTTTATAGTACTTATGACACTCACATTGCTACATGTTACAATAATCACTTATAAATAATATTACACATTGAATTCAGTCTAACATGCTCATTGTATATCATTATTGTCTATTTTCATAGTACAGTTCTGAGTTTGGACCATGTTTTTTATCATGGACAAAAAAAGTGCAGAGATATGTTTAGGTTGGAGAATTATTTTATATGCAACAAAACCTAACCAAGAAATGCCATGTACATAGATTTTAATAAAATATTGCACTTGGAAGTCGGTCGATTGGACTATTCATTCCACCGACTGGGCTGAACGTGTCTAGTTGGTCAACTCGACTGTCTAGACAACTGATTGAACTAATATCATACCAAGAAACCATGAACACCTTATGCTTGATCAACTAGTCTATTCAATTAGTTGATTGAACATTCTAATTGGTCTACTAATCTTTCAGTCAGTTTATCAATAATCTAGTTGATTACCAAAATCTTTTACTAACCAGTTAATCTTGTGTCCATGATCATACATAGTTTTTGTATGCATCTTGTGTGTGTGACTTTATAGGCTCCAAATTACATTATACAATTATATTATGACTTCAAAGACAAGGATTGGTATCAAGCATGTTTTTACCTAAGTAATTTGCAAAGTTGGATAACAATTTCAACATTATTTAAGTTGATAATTGAGACCATTTAAGAAAAAATCCTCATCTAGATCGTTCTTGATTTACCAAAAATTTCTCTTCATCGTATTTGTTTATTTCCCACAACTCAACCCATTTGCTAATATTGGATCTCTATCGTTGGAGACCCTAGGTGGCCTGGAACCTTAACCCAATAGTAGAGGTGTAAACGGTATGGGTGCAGGTCTGATCAAACCCATACCCATACACATACCCATACCTATACCCTTATAGTTTAGTGGGTCTGAGTCCAGTTCTACACTAGTATAAAAAATTCTAGATGTTCACCATACCCGTACCCATAATACTCGTGGGTATATGGTGTGGGTATGTAGGTAAGTGGTTCTATATACTATTTCATATTGTCTAAGTCAACATATTCTAAGATATTTCTATATGTAGAATATTGAGAACACATCATTATAAGAATAATACAATATTTTGTAGATGGTCATGCCGAATAAACATTCTTGTATTGTATGTCCACAAAAAATCATCTTATTATTTGGATTCGTTTGTACATTATGATTTACTACGTAAAAGAAAATTTCCATCTCATTCATACCATCACGAGCTGCTACACATGTTTCTTCGTCACCTGTGTCATGAGCTAAGTAAAAATATCTACAGTGGTCTTTGATTTCAGCCAGATGGTAAATAATTTATTGTGCCCATTAGCAACTGACTTCCTATATGTTTACGTCAATGTGAATATGTGATAAAAACCACTGGTGGACGCTCAATCCTCGCCCAAAAATATACAACAATAAATTCAACATATCGATCAAAAAAGTTCTTACAAGATTAATGACATCAAGATAAGTTATATATGTCAATGAAGTGGCATCCCAATAGTTAAAGTGATGTTATAAGACTAATAAGTCATGAGTTCGAATCCCGTGGTAACATGAATGAATCACTATTTTAATAAAAATATAAATTATATTTTCTAAGAAATCATTAACATCATGTCCAGCTTAATAAAATTGAAAACATCATGATATATGAATATGGAATTAAGAGAGAAAGATTCCCCCCCTCCCACACCCATGACAGAGGTCGAACGCCTGAGAGGGTACAAGGTGGCAACTGGGATTCGAACCCAGTTGCATATATATATATATATATATATATATATATATATATATATATATATATATATATATATATATGAATATATATGTATGTATATATACATATATATATATATATATACAAACATATATATATGTATATATATGTATATGTATACATATATGTATATGTATATTTATATATATGTATATATATGTATATGTATATGGATATGTATATATATATATATATATATATATATATATATATATATATATATATATATATATACATATCCATATACATATACATATATATACATATATATAAATATACATATACATATATGTATACATATACATATATATACATATATATATGTTTGTATATATATATATATATATAAATATATATATATGTATATATACATACATATATATTCATATATATATATATATATATATATATATATATATATATATATATATATATATATATATATATATATATATATGCAACTGGGTTCGAATCCCAGTTGCCACCTTGTACCCTCTCAGGCGTTCGACCTCTGTCATGGGTGTGGGAGGGGGGGAATCTTTCTCTCTTAATTCCATATTCATATATCATGATGTTTTCAATTTTATTAAGCAGGACATGATGTTAATGATTTCTTAGAAAATATAATTTATATTTTTTTTAAAATAGTGATTCATTCATGTTACCACGGGATTCGAACTCATGACTTATTAGTCTTATAACATCACTTTAACTATTGGGATGCCACTTCATTGACATATATAACTTATCTTGATGTCATTAATCTTGTAAGAACTTTTTTGATCGATATGTTGAATTTATTGTTGTATATTTTTGGGCGAGGATTGAGCGTCCACCAGTGGTTTTTATCACATATTCACATTGACGTAAACATATAGGAAGTCAGTTGCTAATGGGCACAATAAATTATTTACCATCTGGCTGAAATCAAAGACCACTGTAGATATTTTTACTTAGCTCATGACACAGGTGACGAAGAAACATGTGTAGCAGCTCGTGATGGTATGAATGAGATGGAAATTTTCTTTTACGTAGTAAATCATAATGTACAAACGAATCCAAATAATAAGATGATTTTTTGTGGACATACAATACAAGAATGTTTATTCGGCATGACCATCTACAAAATATTGTATTATTCTTATAATGATGTGTTCTCAATATTCTACATATAGAAATATCTTAGAATATGTTGACTTAGACAATATGAAATAGTATATAGAACCACTTACCTACATACCCACACCATATACCCATGAGTATTATGGGTACGGGTATGGTGAACATCTAGAATTTTTTATACTAGTGTAGAACTGGACTCAGACCCACTAAACTATAAGGGTATAGGTATGGGTATGTGTATGGGTATGGGTTTGATCAGACCTGCACCCATACCGTTTACACCTCTACTACTGGGTTAAGGTTCCAGGCCACCTAGGGTCTCCAACGATAGAGATCCAATATTAGCAAATGGGTTGAGTTGTGGGAAATAAACAAATACGATGAAGAGAAATTTTTGGTAAATCAAGAACGATCTAGATGAGGATTTTTTCTTAAATGGTCTCAATTATCAACTTAAATAATGTTGAAATTGTTATCCAACTTTGCAAATTACTTAGGTAAAAACATGCTTGATACCAATCCTTGTCTTTGAAGTCATAATATAATTGTATAATGTAATTTGGAGCCTATAAAGTCACACACACAAGATGCATACAAAAACTATGTATGATCATGGACACAAGATTAACTGGTTAGTAAAAGATTTTGGTAATCAACTAGATTATTGATAAACTGACTGAAAGATTAGTAGACCAATTAGAATGTTCAATCAACTAATTGAATAGACTAGTTGATCAAGCATAAGGTGTTCATGGTTTCTTGGTATGATATTAGTTCAATCGGTTGTCTAGACAGTCGAGTTGACCAACTAGACACGTTCAGCCCAGTCGGTGGAATGAATAGTCCAATCGACCGACTTCCAAGTGCAATATTTTATTAAAATCTATGTACATGGCATTTCTTGGTTAGGTTTTGTTGCATATAAAATAATTCTCCAACCTAAACATATCTCTGCACTTTTTTTGTCCATGATAAAAAAACATGGTCCAAACTCAGAACTGTACTATGAAAATAGACAATAATGATATACAATGAGCATGTTAGACTGAATTCAATGTGTAATATTATTTATAAGTGATTATTGTAACATGTAGCAATGTGAGTGTCATAAGTACTATAAAATTTAACTTTTATGACCCAATAATGATAGTTGTCCCAATTTTAATATACTATCATAGAACATATTGGTACGAAACATTACACAATGATACATATAACCATATGCAAGAAAATATGAGAATATACACAAAATACAAAAAATAAGTACACATCACTTTTATTGCAGTGATAATTTTATTAGCTATCGTGACTTTTTTTAATGGAAACAAAAAAAGTACACATAACAGGGAAAAAATAAATGAAGTCACATAAGAAAATACAAATTAAAATTGTTTGTTAGTGAAAACCATGGGGTTGTTAAAAGAATTGTGTATAGAACGTGGTCTTGTTGGGGTTGTTATCGGTCAGTTACATATTCTATATCATCTATTATGCATTGTTTTCATTTTGAATGAACATTTCCTTTAAATTTTCACATTGTCATCAATGTGCAACATGAACCTACATTGTATTTGTAATGTTTTACTCCATTGCAAGACTATAATCCATATTCAGGATGGCCCAGGATGCTTTATGTTTTGATTCCAAAGGCAAATGGCATTCCTTGCCATAAAATAATCAAGGATGGGTGGTTCTTAATGGGATGTGTAGGATACTTTGTATATACATAGAGAATCATTTTATTTTGTAGCCCAATCTTATTTTGACATTTAAAGGTATTATTCAAGATCCATTTGATTTCTTTATTGCATAATTCAACTTGCTTGGATATTTTAGGGTAATATGTGGTAGCTACTTTGTGTATCATTCTATACTTTTATAGAAGCCACTCTAGTAGCCTTTTAGGGGAATAGTAGACTACGTCACTGATGATAGTTTTGGGGACTCTGAACATTCATAGAGATTTGAAGTCACAAGCGGGAATCTCTATGGTTTCCTTTCAGTTGTATATGTAGTCTACTATAGGCAAGATGCATTGGTTTCTATATGGATAAGGATGTCTTATATTATAGTCCCAAACTTCAAAAATATCCATGTTTTTCCATTCATAGGGGGATGTCCACTTCCTTCTATATATATTGCCCACTCCTTGGAATTCTTCATGTTTTTTTACATTAACGTGAAAGTCATTAAATAAAGAAGCCCAAATAGAAGCATGATTGAAGGATCTTAGTCCTATGCTTTGAGACACTCAGTTTCCTCCATATGAAGTTGTGTGACACTTTTACATGGTGAAAGTGGGATTCTTTCTCTAGAGTACATATCCTATAAAGGTTATCAAGGTACCTATTGTATAGGAGTGAATTATACCAGTATATCTTCTTTATATATGAGAAGAACTTCTTATTCTAGTTTTTGCCTATAGGCAATCCAATTATAGATGTATGGTAATACGACATGAGGATAAATAGAAAGCACATGTGTGATTGACTTGTAACTTTATGAGTAATTAATAAATAATATATTTGTATTATTCAAATATGTTTCTTGACATATAATCATCTACCATATTTAGGACCCTATCTACAATTTCATCATAAACTTCTTGCAGCAATAATGCCCACCTAATAAAGCTTAGTTTACCATCCTTCTTTTTCATGAGATACTATCACATTGGATCTTATCCTCCATAGCATGAGGTTTTAAATATTTAACTACTTCTAGATTTATTTTTAATATTTGAATAAATTACTTAGGCATTGTCAAGGATTTTACCAAAATAATAAACCAAGTGACACTTCCCATCATTTACAACCACTGAGCATGGTGCCAACAAAATAATCACTAGAGTTGCAATTTAACTCAAAGGAAAGGTCCCGAATTGGTCTACAAAAGATAGGATTTGTGTAAGATCTTCACTGAGGTTGTGAATAGATTTTGAACAATCATCATTGAGATCAAAGGCGTGTCCTTCACTAAAATGTGAGATAACGATATAACCTACTTTATAGTTCTTTGACAACACCTCTTTAATATTTGGTGTGTCTTAGAATACATTTCCCATTATTGATAGATGCTAGTGGGTGGATACCTCTACCATGCATTTGTCCACTTGTATTTCTATGTTATAAACCTTATATCCCAACAATAATAAGATGACACCATTCCAAACTCAAAACTTAATTTTCTTCTTTGCATCACTTTAGGACCTTCATAAATATTTTCCATGTTGCTTTCAAAATATGAAGCATAGATGAAGAAATCATCCATGAATACCTACATTACATTTTCTATACCATCATAGAATATGGAGGAGTTATGGTGCTGAACGATAGTATAGTCGTTTCACAAAAGGCATCATGTGGAAAGCCTAAGTTTCGCATACATGTGAAGTTGTCTTTTTTGAATCATCATCATGGATGGGATCTTGGTAGACATCAAGTAGAAGATGTAGGAGACATTAGCCTTCCACTCGATCACCTTGTCAATGTCAAGAAGGTAAACTGATTCTTTCTGGTGGTATCATTTAACTTTCTATAGTTTGTAAACATGTTCCAACCAATCTAGAGTATTTATTCCATCTCCTCTCATCCTTTCCTTTAATAATGATAGTGACATCTTTATTTGGGACAAAATGTATAGGGACAATTCACAAGGTTTGTCTTATAGTAAAGATGATACATGCATCCATAAAATAATACTTCTTTCTGCATGACTCATCTCATATTATCCTTCAATAGTATTTCCACTTACGTTGGGGTGGAATCATTTGTGATATCAATGTAGTGCATGCAAAAATTTGGGCTTAATCCCTATCTACTCATAGAATACATCAAACTCTTTCTTATAACATTTAGTTGTAAAAGGAGTAGTAGTAGTTGATATTTAAATCTATTTGAGTTTAGGATCATTGAGTATCTCTTATCAACATATATATATTTATAATTTAGTCCCTCTAGAAGATGCTTAAGTTCATTAAGAGGTTTTGGTGTTTATTGATAAATTGGAGGTCTTCTTAGAAACATATGTATTTAACGTATGTATTTATCTATCTCTGCATGAACTTATTAGAGCAATCAAATAAAACTACTACATTATCCTCTTGAACATCTCCTCAACATCTAGATATTTTTGGTTTTCTCCTACTTCATGACAATAAATCATATGGTTTTGTGAAATGCATGGGCCCATCCATCCCAGTACTACTATGGATTGTGAACATTAACAATTGAGAACCTATTGATCGACTACCTAAAAAGAGGGTGTGTCACAGTGATGTGGGCAGTTCAATCTACCTTATAAGATAAATTTATTTGAGCACTCAAATCCTAGGAAGTTACAATCTCCCCCACTTATACCCTTGCATCATTTTCAAGGCTCAACTATTTGACCTTTTCATATTTCTCAATTTTAGTATAGACTAAAAATAGACAAAATGCCTCTGAATGCCGATCACAACTATTAGCGCAAGGTGGCTACATCACCATGGATCGCCATTTCCTATATGACAGGGTCACATTACTCAAGACTGGCATGCATCATGCCCATGTGGACCCAACCTACTGAAGGGGAACTAGCTCTTACATGCACGGACCCACTTCCCAAGGTTCTAGTAGAATTTCAATAATGATGACTAGTCGCACGGACCACCACTAGCCTCAGTTGCTCACTTTTTCCTCACTCATGCACATCCCCAGATCAACTTTTAGATAGGTCACCCATCCCAGTACTACATGGGTCAAGCATGTTGTTGTTGATCTACCTAAATATGAGGCACACCTTGGTGATGTAGGTATTCCAATAATTCCTCATAAGATCATTGTATCTGAAAATTCCAATTTTGGGATATTCTAGTCTATTAGTTATCTCATCATAAGGATGGAAACAACATTTCTCTCTTAGACTTGTGTAGTTAATATATAGTATGAGTCTGTAAAATAGATATTCACCACCATGAATGGGGTCTCCATTGAGTTGTAGACTTTGAGACCAATGTGAACATATCCCAATATCTAAGTGATCATTACTACTTTAACACCAAAGACCCTTATTGTTTTCTAGTTGATGTGTGTGTTATTGCACATGGAAATTCACCTAGGGAAGGGTCACCAAGTTTTTACCCAAACAACGTATAATAATCACCACCCTCAAGAGGATATATATTCTAATAGCATAGTTCAGGATCCAACCCAAACAACAACATTACTAAGAATGATCTGATCTAATTAACCAAACAAGAACTAGCATTTAGCACAAGGATGGTTGCTTGTTGATTATATAAAGATTGCATAAAAAAGAGCTGAATTAAGATTGAAATTATTATATGATGGGAACACTAGGGTGGAATGGGTTTCACCATCTCTGCTTATCATTCATTTTCACGTTGCATCATACAAATCATGAACATACTTACCTTGAGGACAAGAAAATCCCCATTTTGGTTTTGGGATTAAAACTTGAATATACATCACTCCAAGTTCGCCATCGGATTACCAAGAGATCATACATCTATTGACCAAAAAAATACCTATACAAAATTCTCATCAAGGATTTAATAGGAAAAAATCGATATTCTAGATCCTAGATTCAAATTTCGTTAGACCCAACATTTGATAAGCATGCAAACTTGATGATCAATCAAGAATATAAGCATGAAAATTATTGATTCCCAACATACAAAGGTTCATCGAATGACACACATGATATAGAACAAGATTGAGTAGTAGGGATATTCCCTACACCATAAGGAGGGGACTACTCTCTCATGGCATAAAACATGATTACATCAGGTCAAAGAGAGAGAAGGTCATTGCCATGGAAGATATCATAGCCATGGTTTGTAGCGGTTCTTCAGACTTTGGGACCAAGGTTTCAAAAAAAAATCAAGATACCTCCTTGCTGGAAGTTGTCCATCTCTCTTCTTTATGGAATCTATATACAACTATGGAGGTGAAGTCGATGGGAAAAAGATTTCTTGGTGTTAATTTTCTTCAAAGTCAGAGTCTTGTATCCTTCATGGAGGTTGGGATCTCAACAACCTATAGATTTATGGAAGCCACTAATGGAGGGGTCAATGGAAGTTGGATGTGGTTGTTGTGGAGTGTAAATGTCATCCTGAAATTGTCGGTCATGGATGCCTCTCATGGAGGGAATAGCCTTGTATTTATAGGCAGAGGTTAGGGTGCAGAAAACTTCCCTACCACCTTGCATTTGAGTCTCAGCCACCATGGGGATGAAGGGTCAATGACATGAGGTAGACAAAGTGTTATAACCTCATTTTCTAATACATGTAATGAGATTTGTAAATCTCTATTAAATAACATAAATAAGAATTATGTTTGATTGCATGATGAATTTCGTGAATGAAAGCCTTGCATGTTGTTTGATGGGCCTTGTTGGCCATTAAGCCCATTTGAAAGAATAATAAAAAGAAAATGAAAAAGGAGTTCCTTTTTAAAAAAGAATTTCAATGGGAAAATAGAATATATAAGAAAAGAGGAAAGAATGGTTAAAAAGGCTAAAAGATAATTTCCAAAAATATAATTTCATGTTACAGAGATTCCTTTGGGTTCTAGGAACTCAGGGTAATTGGATAATGGCCAAGGAAATAAAGAAAAGGAGGAAAATACCATTAATTAAAGGATAACTTGAAACTGAAGTAAAGGACTCGTTTCCTTTGGATAATGACTCCAAATTTTGAATAATGGAAGATAAAACCATGAATGAACTTTCCTCAAAATTTGAGATAAAACGGAGTTAAGGGTTGGGAGTTATTAAATTTTCAAGTTATCATCAAAATAGAATTTTCCTTGGATTTTAGGAATCCTTTTCCTTTTTGGTTTGGACGCGAATAATGGAAACCGTTGGATCTTAATCCAACGGATCAGGCACGTCGTCTAGAGTCCCACAGGGACGCGGGCTGTGGCTCAGTTGCAGGAAGGGGAAACTTTCCCCATCGATTTCTCGCCATCAAGTGTGTGTGCACTCATAAGAAGGGTACCATTGAGTTCGGGATAGGGTAACGAACCTTCCCAACCCTTGTTTGGTAAGCTTTGCTCGTGGATGCACGAAACGCCCAATTGGGCTGAAGGTCGGCTTAGCAGCGGGGTCAGAAACCCTAAGGGGGACCCTCTGTGCCACAACCCGCGTCCCCGTGGGACTCTAGACGACGCGCCTGATCCGTTGGATTAAGATCCAACGGTTTCCATTATTCGCGTCCAAACCAAAAAGGAAAAGGATTCCTAAAATCCAAGGAAAATTCTATTTCGATGATAACTTGAAATTTTAATAACTCCCAACCCTTAACTCCGTTTTATCTCAAATTTTGAGGAAAGTTCATTCATGCTTTTATCTTCCATTAGTCAAAATTTGGAGTCATTATCCAAAGGAAACGAGTCCTTTACTTCAGTTTCAAGTTATCCTTTAATTAATGGTATTTTCCTCCTTTTCTTTATTTCCTTGGCCATTATCCAATTACCCTGAGTTCCTAGAACCCAAAGGAATCTCTATAACATAAAATTATATTTTTGGAAATTATCTTTTAGCCTTTTTAACCATTCTTTCCTCTTTTCTTATATATTCTATTTTCCCATTGAAATTCTTTATTAAAAAGGAACTTTTTCATTTTCTTTTTATTATTCTTTCAAATGGGCTTAATGGCCAACAAGGCCCATCAAACAACATGCAAGGCTTTCATTCACGAAATTCATCATGCAATCAAACATAATTCTTATTTATGTTATTTAATAGAGATTTACAAATCTCATTACATGTATTATAAAATGAGTTTATAACATCCTCCCCTCCTTATAGGAATTTTGCCCTCAAAATTCAAACAATCAAGCAAACAATTCCGGGTATGTTTTCTCCATGTCTGCCTTCAGCTCCCATGTGGCCTCATCCTCTCCATGGTGCTTCCAAAGAACCTTTACCATCTCTATATTCTTGCATCTAAGTTCTTTCACCTTGGTATCTAGAATCCGCAAAGGTGACTCAGGATAGGTCAGCTTCCCTTGAAGCTCAATAGGCTCAATGCTCAACACATGGCTTGGATCTTGCACATATCACTTTAGGTTAGACACGTGAAACACATCATGCATCATACTATACTGAGGGGGTAATGCCAAACGGTATGCAGCTTCACCAATCCGTTCTAACACCTCGAACGGACCCACGTATCGGGGACTCAACTTTCCTCTATTCTTAGCTATAGCTCGGAGCGGTCGGATTTTCAAAAATACATGGTTTCCTACAGTGAAATGCACACCAGTCCGCTTTGCATCAGCATACGACTTCTGTCAATCCTGGGCTCTCTTTAGCCTTTGCTTGATCAAAGCCACTTTATCAGCATACACTTGGAGCTCATCTGACCTCAACAGGGTCCTCTCACCCACATCATCCTAGTGAAGTGGTGACCGACACGGTCTCCCGTACAAAGCTTCATACGGAGGCATCCCGATACTGGCTTGGTAGCTGTTGTTATAGGCAAACTCTGCTAAAGGTAAGTATTGCTCCCATGAGCCACCCCAATCGAGCACACAAGCTCTCAACAGATCCTCTAAGGTCTGGATCGTCCTTTCTGACTGACCATCTGTTTGGGGATGACATGCGGTACTAAACTTTTAACTTTGTACCCAGTTCCTCTTGAACTTGCTTCCACAACATGGAAGTAAACTTGGGATCTCTATCAGAAATGATCGATCCTAGTACACCATGCAAATGCACTATTTCTCTAATGTACAGCTCAACTAGGTCTGACACCTTAGCTGTGGTCTTCAAGGCAAGGAAGTGTGCTGACTTGGTAAGACGATCTACCACGACCCATATCGCATCATGGCCTCTCTTGGTCTGGGGTAGACCCACCACAAAATCCATGGTGATCTGTTCCCATTTCCACTCTGGAATTTCTATTGACTGTAAAAGTCTGCCGGGTCACTGGTGTTCAGCCTTCACCATCTGGCACGTAAGACAACTGGCCACCCATGACGCAATGTCTTTCTTCATTCCTGGCCACCAGAAGAACCATTGTAAGTCCTTGTACATCTTAGTAGTTCCTGGGTGCACCGTGTACTTGGATCCATGAGCCTCTTGCAAGATACGTCCCTTTATTGATGAATCCACTGGAACCCATATGCGATTCTCAAACTTGATTCCTCCGTCTACTCCCACGGATAGATGAGTCTGTGGCTTCATCATCAAACCTTTCATCTTATCAAGCTCTTCACTGGTCAACTGTGCTGCTATGACCTCACTCAACAACTCAGACTGTATCTGGATATTAGCCAACCGAACTCGGTCCTCTAGCAGTTGTGGAGTCCATTCCACAAGTTCCTCCAAACTTTTCCACTGACTGGACAGAACAGCTGCACACTTAAGCTGCTTCCGGCTCAAAGCATCGACTACGACATTCGCCTTACCAGGATGGTAGGCGATGGTGAAGTCATAATCCTTCATGTACTCCATCCATCGTCGTTGTCGCAGGTTCAGGTCTCTCTATGTCAGCAGGTACTTCAAGCTCTTATGGTCGGTAAAGATCTCGAAGGTAGCACCATATAGGTAGTGCCGCCATATCTTCAAGGCATGAATGATAGCAGCTAACTCCAGGTCATGTGTCGTATAATTCACCTCATTTGGCTTGAGCTGTCGAGAAGCGTATGCAACCACATGCCGGTCTTGTTCCAACACACAGCGAAGTCCCATCTTGGAAGCATCAGTGAATATCATGAAACCCTCATTTCCAGAAGGCAAAGTCAACACAGGAGCGGTAGTCAGCTTCTCCTTCAATTCCTGGAATCGAGCTTCACATACTTCAGACCACACGAACTTCACATCCTTCTGTGTCAACATGGTCAGCGGTAGAGCTGTCTTGGAGAAATCCTTGATGAAGCGACGGTAGTATCCGGCCAAGCCCAAGAAGCTACGAATCTCGGAGGGGTTCTTCGGTGCTGGCCAGTCTCGAACGACCGATACTTTGGCTGGATCTACGGTGATCGTTCCTCCTGAGATGATATGTCCAAGAAACATGACTCGGTCCAACCAAAACTCACATTTCGAGAACTTTCCGAAAAACTTATGCTTTCTCAGGTTATCAAGGACTCTACCCAGGTGGTCACGGTGTTGGGCTAGGTCATCCGAATACACTAAGATGTCATCTATGAACACTATCACAAAAGAGTCAAGGAAAGGCTGGAACACACTATTCATGAGGTTCATAAAGACACTAGGTGCATTGGACAATCCAAACGGCATGACCACAAACTCATAGTGGCCATATCGGGTTCTGAAAGCCGTTTTGGGTATATCCTCACTTCTCACTCTCACCTGGTGGTATCTTGACCTCAAATCGATTTTGGAAAAGACTCGAGCTGATTTGAGTTGGTCAAACAGGTCATCTATTCTGGGTAAAGGATACTTATTCTTAATGGTTGCCTGATTAATCATCTGATAATCAATACACATCCGAAGTGACCCATCCTTCTTTTTCACAAAGAGGACTGGTGCTCCCCATGGTGAGGTACTGGGTCGGATGAACCCCTTATCCAACAACTCATGCAACTGGGTTTTCAACTCAAGCAACTCAGCAGGGGCCATTCTATAGGGCGCCTTAGATATAGGGTTAGTCCCAGGAGCTAACTCAATCGAGAAGTCTACCTCCCTCTCAGGGGGAATCCCTGGTAGATCATCTGGAAACACATCTGCGTACTCCCGAACCACCTCTATGTCCTCTAAGGATTGCCCCTTGACCTCGGGTACAGTAACTATGGCTAGGTAGGCTCGACAACCCTTGGATAGCATCTGCTCAGCTTTCATGGCAGACACATAAAGGCTGGTTGTTGCATCCTTCCTTCCTCGAATGGTGAAGTGTGGATAGCCGGTTTTCCTAATGAGAATCTTCTTCTCTCTACAGTCAATCTGGGCTCGATAGGTGGAAAGCCAATCCATACCGATAATCACATCAAATCACTCATATCGAGGAGGATGAAGTTAGTGGGAAGCTCATGGTTCAGGTACTTTACTGGCAAGATAGGGGTTTTCAAAAGAGAGGTATAAATACGACCACTCGGGGTTGTGACATCCAAAACATAACCCAAATCCTTGATATCCAAACCAAGCATAGTTGCCAGATTTCTCGAAATAAAAGTATTAGTAGAACCAGAATCAAAAAGTGCTTTTACATTTTGTCCCATGACTTCCAGCAAGCCTACAAAGTTATTCCATATCAGAAAGCTACTACATGGTCTACTGAACTACAAGGAAAAACTCTATGGGTTATTGCCCTCAATAAACTTATTAGCATTCTCCTGAGCATCTTCATTGTCGATGGAGAACACTCTAGCTTTCCTCCTCTCTATGGGTGCAGCTACTGGCTGTGCTGCCACAGGATATGACCCCAAGGGTCCCCTAGGGTTGGGCTGAGGGCAGTTGGCGATGAGGTGTCCTTCTTGCTGACACCGGTAGCAGACTCTCTTCTTGAAGCGGAACTCACCGGTATGCCATCTTCCGTAGGTGCGACATCGAGGGCGGTTGTTCTCTTGATGGGGTTTCCCTTTCCCTCCATGTCTTCCTTTGGCCTGAAAAACTACTAGAGGGGGGGTGAATAGAGTTTTTGAATTATTTTAACAATTTATTGAATTCAAACAACCACAATTGAAATTAGAAGAAAGAGACAGGTGTTTAGAGTGGTTCCAACTATAGCAAATACTATAGTTGTCAGTCCACTACCTGGTTGCTTACCCAACCGGGATTTGAAAGTATTTATTTTATTACCTCTCGAGGATTTATACAAAATACAATACTTTCCTTTACACCCTTTGAACAGCCTTCACCCTGAAGTAGGTGCACCAACTTTGAGGTAGCCTTCTATGAAGTAACTCCAAGCTCCCCCTTGAAGTAGCCTTCCTCTCTAGAAGTAACCTCCCATTGCACCAGCCTTCTGAAGTAGCTCAAAGTCTCCTTCTTCGCCAAGAAGATCTTCACCCTCTCCAATCCGCAACCTCCAACCTAGGAGTAGCAAGGAGAGTACAAACAATAATAGGGAACAAGAAAGGAAATAGAAATTACAACTTATCCTTTAGAGCCTAAGGCTTGATTTGCCTAGATCAAGCGTATAGATCTCCTAACCAAGTATGTGAACTTGTGATTGCAGTGGGTAGGAGATACTAGCCTATAGGACACGAATTATGAGCTAAGGAATGAAATGGCCAATTGTCACAATGCTCAAATTGCTCACAAATAGATTGCACAAAGTATACTCAAAGGTTTCTCAAGTGTAGCAAGTGTAAACAAGTGAGTTTAGGTTTCCTATGGCTTGTCCTATTTATAGGAATGGCCTAAGGATGCTTAAGGACGTTCTAGACAACTTCTAGGGGTTTCTAAGTGCTTAACTAGCCGTTAGGTACAAAGTTGTTGCTTTAACAATGGCTAATTAATTAATTCTGTAGTTGCTGTCAGAGACCATCTCGGTCGACAAATGGTCGACCGAGACACCTACTCGGTCGAACTTTTGTTGACCGACAGGCTCTCTGGAACAAGTGATTTGCAACGTCTTTCATCAACTGCCAACTAACTTGTCTGTTGTGTCTAACGGCTACTTTGGATCTTTCTCGGTCGAGAAGATTGTCGACCGAGAGTGTCTCGGTCGAGGAGTTTGTCGACCGAGATTGACCCTGTTTCAAGGTTTCAATTTAGGCACTAATTATGTGTGTAAGTGTGCATAAGTAATCCTATTTGAATGGGATGACTTGTCTAACTGTGGTGTTTAGCTAGGGAGAATCTAACGCTTGATTTACATGCAATTCTAAGTACTTGTAAATTATATTTTTGTACAAGTTTTTACAACAGTGATTACATTGCATGAAATTATAAATATGTAAGCTTGTAGATTTTCCCTTGTTGCTTTGTCATCCTGCACACTCAAGTAGCTCGTTAGATTAATAAGAATGAAATGTTTGTCATAATCAAAACAAAGGGATTTATAGATGTCCATTTATCCAACATGGCCTGGTGATGTCTGTGACCTTTCCTGTGGTTGTTCTTCTGCCCTTGGGTTCCTTCAGTGAAACCCAAAAATCCCTTGGGTGGATTTTGAACTGGCATCACCATCCTCTCCATGTCCAAGGCGGTGTTGTAAGCTTCAGCGAAGGTCTTTGGCTTGCTAGACATCACATGCGGCTTGATGGCAGGGTTCAGGCGCTCTATGAAGTGATCCACCCATCTTTATTCATCCATTTTGTACCCGAAACTTTCCAAGATGCGGAACTTACGACCAAAGTCTGCAACTGATGAACTTCCTTGAGTCATGTTGGTGAATTCTCTTTCTTTCTCCTTCTTTGCTGAGATGGGGATGAATCTGGCGGTGAAGATGGTTTTGAAGTCGGTCCACGCCATCAGTTCCTTGCTTAGGTCCCTTCCTGTGATGTGGTTTTCCCACCATATCTTGGCTGCACCTTCCAAAAGGTGAGTAGCAAACATAACCTTCTTATTTGGCTGCACCTCAAGCATCCGGAACCCGTTCTCGACTGCAAGCAGCCAAGCTTCAGCCTTGTCGACCACTTCAGTCTTATCTTCTCCCCAGAAATTCTCAATGTTCAGCTTGACGAAGTCTAGAATGGTGGCTCCCAATCGAGGACGAACTAGAAGTGGCTCCCCATTCTCATCTCAAGCTATGTCTCTAAGGGCCAGGGCACGAATAGCTTCAGTCAGTTGCTTTTGTTGTTCCATCCAAACTGCATCTGTTGTATGAACTACCATGGCTGGTTCTGGACCACCAGGATGGTCCACCTCCATTTGGGCTTCCTCTTTATGCATCTAGTACTCCTCGTATTCTGGTCCTTCCCCTGGTTCTCGGTTGATGTCGGGCATAGGTTCAGGGTTGGGCGCCTCAACTTCCTCTGGTCTCTTTCTCTTCTTTGAGGCCTCTCCATGGTTCCTCTTCCTATTCTTGGAGGATCCATTCTCCTTGCGGGGTGGTCCACCATCGCTGGTGGAAAAAGGGATGGCCACAACTTTGGTACGAGCCATCTGCACACAACCAGACCTTTAGTTTACTTTTAAACTAATTACACTTGTGCAAATGACATCTTACTTACGTATCTTTTATTAATTTGATGGAGGATCCCTTAGACCTTATCAACCTTAACCCATACCCCATGAGGGTGAGGAAGAGAGAGAAAAACCCTAATCCTTAAAATCCTTAAGAGAATTTGTGTTGAGAAGGGATGAATAAGAGGAGAGAGTCCTAAAGGTATCTTACTTCGAGTCTTAACCTAAGACATCGGCCAGGCAGTCACACAATCCAGGAGTCCTCGTATTCCGACTACCGGTGCGGAGGAAAATTTTTCCAGCCCCCAGATGTGATCCTTTTCTAGACACCTCAGTCTTTCGGAAAATCCTCTAATAACTCCCTCAGTTCTATGGAATTTGTAAAATTTAATAATTATTAATGATTAGATGAAGAACCTATGCTCTGATACCAATTGTAACGACCCCGCCTCTCGGTAACCCCCAATTAAGGGAGACCGGAAGGTCGGAATCGTTAATCAATTACAGGATCAAAGGTTCAACGAATAATCACTTATAATCATGAAATTTTACTAAACTAAACTGAATATTGGCAGAAAATTTAAACTTTGTTACCTTTGAAAAACTTGGAGATTCTAAGTATCCATTGCTTGAATCTACTCTATCTAATCCTCCTGGCACTTTACTTTTTATTTTGCAATGTGTCAGTTTACTGTTTGTTCCTTTAGGGTTCATAACTAAAACGCCGACAAACAAAAACACGATCAACACAAAGCTGGTATGTGGGGGATCACAAGAAATGGGTTCAACTATATTAACAATGTAGGTAACCAATTATCATTAAACATTCAAATTACTTTTTAAGCAGTACTACTCAATCCCTTCCTATCCCTTATCTCTGTAGTGTCCCTGCAGTGGACATAGATACCACCATCCTCACTTGGTGGATCTTCATTATACCCTGCATGATCCTACCTGACAGGTAGACCAATACCTAGGGTTGAGTTGCATGGCACTCCCCGTAGGAAGTCCAATCTCTAACTCGATATGACTTGATGGACCTACCTCCTTGGTAGCCATTTACTAAGTCATTTACAGACCTGAAGGCCTACTCCATTGGTAGCCTTTTACTAGGTCACCCATCAAACTACAGAAGGGACTGAGATCTGAGCTAGTAGGCATAACTTATTATGTGATAATCGTATTCACTTTACCAATTGCATGAATTAAAACATCCAACAGTTTAATTCAGTTCATGATGAAATCATCGACAAAATCCCGGAAAACTATATCGGTTAGTCATAAGCGTAACCACATACCTCCTATTGCAGTTTCAGATATAGAATCAAGATTGTTGAAAGAGAATATCCAATTAAGCAAGCAAGGCACAGAAACCCTGAAATAAAAGTACAAATTCACTTTTATTAATATTTATCCAGTGTCATTATGTCCCTTAGAGTTTCTATCCAATTTTAGGGATTTTCTAAAAATTAGGGTTTTACTTTCATTCTTGAGTATTATGAACCCTAATTTACCAAAAACCTCTAAATTATTTCTTTTAAACATTCCTAACAGTTTTAGGGTCCTAATTTAGCAATTTACTATAATAACAAGGTCCCCCTTTTTCTTTAATCCTAAGTTAGGGTTTTCATGCACATTATCTTTCCTTTTTAGTCATAAACCCTAATTTAGGCACATTTGTAATTAAAACGGATCAAAACTTCATGTTATGAATAAAAAGGTTAATATCCCTTTATCTAACCCATTAGGTTACAAAGAAACACCTTTTCCATGTAATTAGGGTTTCTAATTAATTTAGTATGCATTTTACTAACCATTAAATTACTTTTGCAAAACGAACTGGAATTGGATGCCACAATTATTTTCAACAGATTCCTTGTAATTTTCTACCTAACTTTCATATATAACTTTTCCCTATACGAGATTCCTAGTAATTACTAGGATTTTAGCAAGAAAACTCATTTATCTGTAATTTTGGTCAAAGATAGGTTTTTACCAAAAAAACTCGGCCGTTAGATCAGTGCTCCGATGCACCCCGCGTCGATCTGACGCTCCGCGTCGCAAGCCTCCACTAACGCGGTGGCGCGTCCTGCTTCTCGCCCTCAGCTGCTGGATCTCGATCGAAGGCTCAAGGTCGCGGGTGTCCTGACTTATCCGGCCACCGCCAGATCCTGATCCGACGCTCCGCGTTGAGCGCTCTCTAAGTTAAGCGCGTCACCCCGGGGCCCGTTGGATCGTGCCTCGGTCCACGCTGGTCCAAGATCGGAGGGCTTCTGGTCGTCGTCCTCGTCTTCTTCTTCAATTAGTCAGCGGCGGTGCCGCACCGACCTCCTTGCCGGAGCTAGAAAATAAGGAGGGAGAGAGGGTCTCGAGGGTTAATAAGTGGCCGTCTGGATGCGTTAGGTCACAAAGACTCCAGTGGAGGTCTATTTATAGGGCACAGAGGGTCCCCCTTAGGGTTTCTGACCCCGCTGCTAAGCCGACCTTCAGCCCAATTGGGCGTTTCGTGCATCCACGAGCAAAGCTTACCAAACAAGGGTTGGGAAGGTTCGTTACCCTATCCCGAACTCAATGGTACCCTTCTTATGAGTGCACACACACTTGATGGCGAGAAATCGATGGGGAAAGTTTCCCCTTCCTGCAACTGAGCCACAGCCCGCGTCCCTGTGGGACTCTAGACGACGCGCCTGATCCGTTGGATTAAGATCCAACGGTTTCCATTATTCGCGTCCAAACCAAAAAGGAAAAGGATTCCTAAAATCCAAGGAAAATTCTATTTTGATGATAACTTGAAAATTTAATAACTCCCAACCCTTAACTCCGTTTTATCTCAAATTTTGAGGAAAGTTCATTCATGGTTTTATCTTCCATTATTCAAAATTTGGAGTCATTATCCAAAGGAAACGAGTCCTTTACTTCAGTTTCAAGTTATCCTTTAATTAATGGTATTTTCCTCCTTTTCTTTATTTCCTTGGCCATTATCCAATTACCCTGAGTTCCTAGAACCCAAAGGAATCTCTGTAACATGAAATTATATTTTTGGAAATTATCTTTTAGCCTTTTTAACCATTCTTTCCTCTTTTCTTATATATTCTATTTTCCCATTGAAATTCTTTTTTAAAAAGGAACTCCTTTTTCATTTTCTTTTTATTATTCTTTCAAATGGGCTTAATGGCCAACAAGGCCCATCAAACAACATGCAAGGCTTTCATTCACGAAATTCATCATGCAATCAAACATAATTCTTATTTATGTTATTTAATAGAGATTTACAAATCTCATTACATGTATTAGAAAATGAGGTTATAACACTTTGTCTACCTCATGTCATTGACCCTTCATCCCCATGGTGGCTGAGACTCAAATGCAAGGTGGTAGGGAAGTTTTCTGCACCCTAACCTCTGCCTATAAATACAAGGCTATTCCCTCCATGAGAGGCATCCATGACCGACAATTTCAGGATGACATTTACACTCCACAACAACCACATCCAACTTCCATTGACCCCTCCATTAGTGGCTTCCATAAATCTATAGGTTGTTGAGATCCCAACCTCCATGAAGGATACAAGACTCTGACTTTGAAGAAAATTAACACCAAGAAATCTTTTTCCCATCGACTTCACCTCCATAGTTGTATATAGATTCCATAAAGAAGAGAGATGGACAACTTCCAGCAAGGAGGTATCTTGATGTTTTTTTTGAAACCTTGGTCCCAAAGTCTGAAGAACCGCTACAAACCATGGCTATGATATCTTCCATGGCAATGACCTTCTCTCTCTTTGACCTGATGTAATCATGTTTTATGCCATGAGAGAGTAGTCCCCTCCTTATGGTGTAGGGAATATCCCTACTACTCAATCTTGTTCTATATCATGTGTGTCATTCGATGAACCTTTGTATGTTGGGAATCAATAATTTTCATGCTTATATTCTTGATTGATCATCAAGTTTGCATGCTTATCAAATGTTGGGTCTAACGAAATTTGAATCTAGGATCTAGAATATCGATTTTTTCCTATTAAATCCTTGATGAGAATTTTGTATAGGTATTTTTTTGGTCAATAGATGTATGATCTCTTGGTAATCCGATGGCGAACTTGGAGTGATGTATATTCAAGTTTTAATCCCAAAACCAAAATGGGGATTTTCTTGTCCTCAAGGTAAGTATGTTCATGATTTGTATGATGCAACGTGAAAATGAATGATAAGCAGAGATGGTGAAACCCATTCCACCCTAGTGTTCCCATCATATAATAATTTCAATCTTAATTCAGCTCTTTTTTATGCAATCTTTATATAATCAACAAGCAACCATCCTTGTGCTAAATGCTAGTTCTTGTTTGGTTAATTAGATCAGATCATTCTTAGTAATGTTGTTGTTTGGGTTGGATCCTGAACTATGCTATTAGAATATATATCCTCTTGAGGGTGGTGATTATTATACGTTGTTTGGGTAAAAACTTGGTGACCCTTCCCTAGGTGAATTTCCATGTGCAATAACACACACATCAACTAGAAAACAATAAGGGTCTTTGGTGTTAAAGTAGTAATGATCACTTAGATATTGGGATATGTTCACATTGGTCTCAAAGTCTACAACTCAATGGAGACCCCATTCATGGTGGTGAATATCTATTTTACAGACTCATACTATATATTAACTACACAAGTCTAAGAGAGAAATGTTGTTTCCATCCTTATGATGAGATAACTAATAGACTAGAATATCCCAAAATTGGAATTTTCAGATACAATGATCTTATGAGGAATTATTGGAATACCTACATCACCAAGGTGTGCCTCATATTTAGGTAGATCAACAACAACATGCTTGACCCATGTAGTACTGGGATGGGTGACCTATCTAAAAGTTGATCTGGGGATGTGCATGAGTGAGGAAAAAGTGAGCAACTGAGGCTAGTGGTGGTCCGTGCGACTAGTCATCATTATTGAAATTCTACTAGAACCTTGGGAAGTGGGTCTGTGCATGTAAGAGCTAGTTCCCCTTCAGTAGGTTGGGTCCACATGGGCATGATGCATGCCAGTCTTGAGTAATGTGACCCTGTCATATAGGAAATGGCGATCCATGGTGATGTAGGCACCTTGCGCTAATAGTTGTGATCGGCATTCAGAGGCATTTTGTCTATTTTTAGTCTATACTAAAATTGAGAAATATGAAAAGGTCAAATAGTTGAGCCTTGAAAATGATGCAAGGGTATAAGTGGGGGAGATTGTAACTTCCTAGGATTTGAGTGCTCAAATAAATTTATCTTATAAGGTAGATTGAACTGCCCACATCACTGTGACACACCCTCTTTTTAGGTAGTCGATCAATAGGTTCTCAATTGTTAATGTTCACAATCCATAGTAGTACTGGGATGGATGGGCCCATGCATTTCACAAAACCATATGATTTATTGTCATGAAGTAGGAGAAAACCAAAAATATCTAGATGTTGAGGAGATGTTCAAGAGGATAATGTAGTAGTTTTATTTGATTGCTCTAATAAGTTCATGCAGAGATAGATAAATACATACGTTAAATACATATGTTTCTAAGAAGACCTCCAATTTATCAATAAACACCAAAACCTCTTAATGAACTTAAGCATCTTCTAGAGGGACTAAATTATAAATATATATATGTTGATAAGAGATACTCAATGATCCTAAACTCAAATAGATTTAAATATCAACTACTACTACTCCTTTTACAACTAAATGTTATAAGAAAGAGTTTGATGTATTCTATGAGTAGATAGGGATTAAGCCCAAATTTTTGCATGCACTACATTGATATCACAAATGATTCCACCCCAACGTAAGTGGAAATACTATTGAAGGATAATATGAGTTGAGTCATGCAGAAAGAAGTATTATTTTATGGATGCATGTATCATCTTTACTATAAGACAAACCTTGTGAATTGTCCCTATACATTTTGTCCCAAATAAAGATGTCACTATCATTATTAAAGGAAAGGATGAGAGGAGATGGAATAAATACTCTAGATTGGTTGGAACATGTTTACAAACTATAGAAAGTTAAATGATACCACCAGAAAGAATCAGTTTACCTTCTTGACATTGACAAGGTGATCGAGTGGAAGGCTAATGTCTCCTACATCTTCTACTTGATGTCTACCAAGATCCCATCCATGATGATGATTCAAAAAAGACAACTTCACATGTATGCGAAACTTAGGCTTTCCACATGATGCCTTTTGTGAAACGACTATACTATCGTTCAGCACCATAACTCCTCCATATTCTATGATGGTATAGAAAATGTAATGTAGGTATTCATGGATGATTTCTTCATCTATGCTTCATATTTTGAAAGCAACATGGAAAATATTTATGAAGGTCCTAAAGTGATGCAAAGAAGAAAATTAAGTTTTGAGTTTGGAATGGTGTCATCTTATTATTGTTGGGATATAAGGTTTATAACATAGAAATACAAGTGGACAAATGCATGGTAGAGGTATCCACCCACTAGCATCTATCAATAATGGGAAATGTATTCTAAGACACACCAAATATTAAAGAGGTGTTGTCAAAGAAATATAAAGTAGGTTATATCGTTATCTCACATTTTAGTGAAGGACACGCCTTTGATCTCAATGATGATTGTTCAAAATCTATTCACAACCTCAGTGAAGATCTTACACAAATCCTATCTTTTGTAGACCAATTCGGGACCTTTCCTTTGAGTTAAATTGCAACTCTAGTGATTATTTTGTTGGCACCATGCTCAGTGGTTGTAAATGATGGGAAGTGTCATATGATTTATTATTTTGGTAAAATCCTTGACGATGCCTAAGTAATTTATTCAAATATTAAAAATAAATCTAGAAGTAGTTAAATATTTAAAACCTCATGCTATGGAGGATAAGATCCAATGTGATAGTATCTCATGAAAAAGAAGGATGGTAAACTAAGCTTTATTAGGTGGGCATTATTGCTGCAAGAAGTTTATGATGAAATTGTAGATAGGGTCCTAAATATGGTAGATGATTATATGTCAAGAAACATATTTGAATAATACAAATATATTATTTATTAATTACTCATAAAGTTACAAGTCAATCACACATGTGCTTTCTATTTATCCTCATGTCGTATTACCATACATCTATAATTAGATTGCCTATAGGCAAAAACTAGAATAAGAAGTTCTTCTCATATATAAAGAAGATATACTGGTATAATTCACTCCTATACAATAGGTACCTTGATAACCTTTATAGGATATGTACTCTAGAGAAAGAATCCCACTTTCACCATGTAAAAGTGTCACACAACTTCATATGGAGGAAACTGAGTGTCTCAAAGCATAGGACTAAGATCCTTCAATCATGCTTCTATTTGGGCTTCTTTATTTAATGACTTTCACGTTAATGTAAAAAAAACATGAAGAATTCCAAGGAGTGGGCAATATATATAGAAGGAAGTGGACATCCCCCTATGAATGGAAAAACATGGATATTTTTGAAGTTTGGGACTATAATATAAGACATCCTTATCCATATAGAAACCAATGCATCTTGCCTATAGTAGACTACATATACAACTGAAAGGAAACCATAGAGATTCTCGCTTGTGACTTCAAATCTCTATGAATGTTCAGAGTCCCCAAAACTATCATCAGTGACGTAGTCTACTATTCCCCTAAAAGGCTACTAGAGTGGCTTCTATAAAAGTATAGAATGATACACAAAGTAGCTACCACATATTACCCTAAAATATCCAAGCAAGTTGAATTATGCAATAAAGAAATCAAATGGATCTTGAATAATACCTTTAAATGTCAAAATAAGATTGGGCTACAAAATAAAATGATTCTCTATGTATATACAAAGTATCCTACACATCCCATTAAGAACCACCCATCCTTGATTATTTTATGGCAAGGAATGCCATTTGCCTTTGGAATCAAAACATAAAGCATCCTGGGCCATCATGAATATGGATTATAGTCTTGCAATGGAGTAAAACATTACAAATACAATGTAGGTTCATGTTGCACATTGATGACAATGTGAAAATTTAAAGGAAATGTTCATTCAAAATGAAAACAATGCATAATAGACGATATAGAATATGTAACTGACCGATAACAACCCCAACAAGACCACGTTCTATACACAATTCTTTTAACAACCCCATGGTTTTCACTAACAAACAATTTTAATTTGTATTTTCTTATGTGACTTCATTTATTTTTTCCCTGTTATGTGTACTTTTTTTGTTTCCATTAAAAAAAGTCACGATAGCTAATAAAATTATCACTGCAATAAAAGTGATGTGTACTTATTTTTTGTATTTTGTGTATATTCTCATATTTTCTTGCATATGGTTATATGTATCATTGTGTAATGTTTTGTACCAATATGTTCTATGATAGTATATTAAAATTGGGACAACTATCATTATTGGGTCATAAAAGTTAAATTTTATCGTACTTATGACACTCACATTGCTACATGTTACAATAATCACTTATAAATAATATTACACATTGAATTCAGTCTAACATGCTCATTGTATATCATTATTGTCTATTTTCATAGTACAGTTCTGAGTTTGGACCATGTTTTTTATCATGGACAAAAAAAGTGCAGAGATATGTTTAGGTTGGAGAATTATTTTATATGCAACAAAACCTAACCAAGAAATGCCATGTACATAGATTTTAATAAAATATTGCACTTGGAAGTCGGTCGATTGGACTATTCATTCCACCGACTGGGCTGAACGTGTCTAGTTGGTCAACTCGACTGTCTAGACAACCGATTGAACTAATATCATACCAAGAAACCATGAACACCTTATGCTTGATCAACTAGTCTATTCAATTAGTTGATTGAACATTCTAATTGGTCTACTAATCTTTCAGTCAGTTTATCAATAATCTAGTTGATTACCAAAATCTTTTACTAACCAGTTAATCTTGTGTCCATGATCATACATAGTTTTTGTATGCATCTTGTGTGTGTGACTTTATAGGCTCCAAATTACATTATACAATTATATTATGACTTCAAAGACAAGGATTGGTATCAAGCATGTTTTTACCTAAGTAATTTGCAAAGTTGGATAACAATTTCAACATTATTTAAGTTGATAATTGAGACCATTTAAGAAAAAATCCTCATCTAGATCGTTCTTGATTTACCAAAAATTTCTCTTCATCGTATTTGTTTATTTCCCACAACTCAACCCATTTGCTAATATTGGATCTCTATCGTTGGAGACCCTAGGTGGCCTGGAACCTTAACCCAGTAGTAGAGGTGTAAACGGTATGGGTGCAAGTCTGATCAAACCCATACCCATACACATACCCATACCTATACCCTTATAGTTTAGTGGGTCTGAGTCCAGTTCTACACTAGTATAAAAAATTCTAGATGTTCACCATACCCGTACCCATAATACTCGTGGGTATATGGTGTGGGTATGTAGGTAAGTGGTTCTATATACTATTTCATATTGTCTAAGTCAACATATTCTAAGATATTTCTATATGTAGAATATTGAGAACACATCATTATAAGAATAATACAATATTTTGTAGATGGTCATGCCGAATAAACATTCTTGTATTGTATGTCCACAAAAAATCATCTTATTATTTGGATTCGTTTGTACATTATGATTTACTACGTAAAAGAAAATTTCCATCTCATTCATACCATCACGAGCTGCTACACATGTTTCTTCGTCACCTGTGTCATGAGCTAAGTAAAAATATCTACAGTGGTCTTTGATTTCAGCCAGATGGTAAATAATTTATTGTGCCCATTAGCAACTGACTTCCTATATGTTTACGTCAATGTGAATATGTGATAAAAACCACTGGTGGACGCTCAATCCTCGCCCAAAAATATACAACAATAAATTCAACATATCGATCAAAAAAGTTCTTACAAGATTAATGACATCAAGATAAGTTATATATGTCAATGAAGTGGCATCCCAATAGTTAAAGTGATGTTATAAGACTAATAAGTCATGAGTTCGAATCTCGTGGTAACATGAATGAATCACTATTTTAAAAAAAATATAAATTATATTTTCTAAGAAATCATTAACATCATGTCCAGCTTAATAAAATTGAAAACATCATGATATATGAATATGGAATTAAGAGAGAAAGATTCCCCCCTCCCACACCCATGACAGAGGTCGAACGCCTGAGAGGGTACAAGGTGGCAACTGGGATTCGAACCCAGTTGCATATATATATATATATATATATATATATATATATATATATATATATATGTATATATGAATATATATGTATGTATATATACATATATATATATATATATATATATATATACAAACATATATATATGTATATATATGTATATGTATACATATATGTATATGTATATTTATATATATGTATATATATGTATATGTATATGGATATGTATATATATATATATATATATATATATATATATATATATATATATATATATATATATATATATATATATATATATATATATATATATATATATATATATATATATATATATATATATATATATATAGGAGATTCATTCGCTGCCCGAGTGAGTAGTGAATCTTTGTTACCCGTGGTTGAGTAGGCGGTGGCACATATGGTAAATATTAAATTGTTGGTTACCTTTCAATTGAGCGGTGGAATTCACGGTAAATAGTAAAGTACCGGTTACGTTTTAAGCTAACAGTGGGAAATAATGTAAATAGCAAATGTGGAAAAATCCACACATGAACCCGATGTCACACACATATTTTTAAATTGTAAAATGTAATGCATATATTATTGGCCAATTAACCATATGCGAGAGTTTGAATCTAGACTCCA
>OY856415.1:87253834-87346334 GCA_963693085.1 Alisma plantago-aquatica | reverse complement strand
ACATATAAATGTTATGTAGGATATCATGATGTATGTGTGGTTCTCATCTGAACTTATCAAATAATAACAAGATATGAGGCCACATACAGAACAAGTTTCGTTCTCCAAGAAGAATACATTCCCATTATACAATCAATGTAGGACTTGTTATTTAATGACTTCACTCTTTTCATGTGATATTCCATTCCTTTCCTTTAGTATCACATCACACACATTTTTAAAGAACAATAAAGAAAGGTGTGTTATGCTCAATTAGTGATTTTTGCATAACATATGGAAAAGAAATAAAAAATGTGTAAAGTACATACACGTGATCAATATGGATTGACCATATCCATATTAAGTTGAGCACTAGATAAGAAATATGTATGAGTAGTTCCTATTTGACAATTCATTAAGGAATATTAAATTCCAGTGATATGTAAAAAAAAATTGTTGTAGAAGGTATGCATTGTATATCAGGAACAAAGCAGGGGTGGTGAGCATTGAGGACAAGTTGTATGAAGGTTGTCTAATATGGTATCGACATGTGTTGTGCAGACAGACAAGTGCACCTATTCTAATCAAGATTATTGAGTTAAGCAATCAAAATAAGCAAAGGCAGACCAAAATTTACTTGGAAAGAGCTTTTCAAAGGGGCTTTTGAATCTTTACATCTTGATCAGAGTATGGCCCAAAACAGAACTGATTGGGAAAGAAGGATCCATGTAGCTGATCCCAACATGGTTGGGATTGAGGATTAGATTATGGTGATGATAATGCGATGGTATGCATTCTAAATTAAGAACACACTTCTAGATACATGTGTTCCTTATACAACAACCACCTAGGAATTAAGGGCTAGTTAGAGGCACTGAAATGCCTCATGAGACGATTTCTATTTTACTCTTCAATGCACATTCATTTTCCATATAATTCCATCTGCATGAGAAATTATGATTTGTTTTAAAAAAGTTCTTCAAGTTGCTTTTACAAGGAGAGCCTATCAATTGCAAGATCAAGTCAAGAATGTGAAAAGCTCTTTAAAAAAGATAAATAAATTAAATATTTATTTTGGCTTTCAAAAGGAATGACAATACTATTAGAACTCATCATACTATGCAACCATGGACATTGAATTCCTCCTTGGACAATCTTTCTGTGTATTTAGATGTGAAACTAATATAAAAGGTTGTCATTCATGCCAATATCAAAGTAAAATATAAAAAACCTAGAGTGGACTCTATATTTCTCTTCCTTTTATCCCTAAGATAACTAGTAGGGAAATTGTGGAAGTATATGCCATCATTGTTTCCTTGGTCCCTCTTTCACTTCTCCTCATTAATTAAGAGACAAAATAAGTAAGGAAATTCATTATTATTTGTTTGTTGATGTGGTTTTTCTTGCTTTCAATAAAATATCTTTCCATGTGAGATATTTTCTTTGAATCCCTTTGTTTTTTTATCATTCGTGATAGTTTCTCTTGTTGAGATGTGGTAGTTTTACTTCCTTGACCATTGATAGTCCACATACACTATTCAACCTAAAAAAAATTCTTAATTTATGTGTGGCCAAAGGAAATCTCTCCCACTTCAACATTTTTCTTTCCCCTCGTTAAGCTATCTACCAAAATTATATAATAGATAGGACTATGCAAAAGGGTCTATTTCTAACGTGGTAGAGATTTTATCTCGATACTTCTAAATTTTATTATGTGGGTGACATCTTATTAAAATGTATTTCTTACATTAATTAAATATTACTTCCCCAAAAATGTCAACCCACACCAAGACATACATTAGTAGTGATAGTCCTATGAATGTTTCCTTGCTCTACTCATGGTCCCATAAGTTAGCAACCTCCATACCCTACAACTACCACTTCCATCACCATCATCATGGGGCTGAGGTCATTGCATTTTGGTCTTCTCCCCTCTCCCCAATGTAATATCTCCTATATGCACTCCCTCTTCCTTGACCAACCCAATAAATTTGGTGTTCCACGGTTGTAGGTGCCTAAGGTTGTTTCAAGGTTTGTTTCTCGATAAGCAATATCTCTTTTGGTAGAGAATTTATCCATTTCTTTGGGATTTAGTGTTTGTATTTGTGTGGGTGGGGTGCGAGTTCACTTTTAGTACCTTTTTTTCCTTTCATAATCTACTGATGCAGCATATTACGATATTGTGTATTACTATTTTCAGAAAAAGCTCTTGCTCCTAAAAGATTTCTTAACGTAGTGAACGCATAGAATGTTGCATATAAAATAGTGATGTTATTGAGGATGTGTAGTGACAAACTTTATCGTTTTTCAATATTAGATCGCTTTAAGCTACTCATTGGTGTCATTTTTTTAATTTAGATGTAGTTGGCATTTCTTGTAGATGTAGTGTCTTCTTTTTGCTGCTACGGCGTAGTGTGTCATACTCCTAAGGAGTGTATCTTTTCGTTTCAAATTCTTAGCAAAATGCATCTCTCATCGACAACTAAGCTTATGCAAAGTAACAGGCCGCGTCGAAACGATGGGCACAATCAACCATTCACCACAAATTAATCACATACCAATTACGGGGAGCCACAGTCATAAGCAACCGTCAGCACTTGACGTCGTTAGTTATTGTATGCAAATTTTGGATGATCCTCCATTAAAAAACTCAAAATACCCAAATCGTGTCATCCTCTTATGACTAGTTAATTTCTTCGTGCAATTGCATCTCAGTTCACCGTAATTTGTCAACGTGCTCGTGTAGTTGACGAGAGTCGGGATTGACACAACTGGCATCCAGTATAAAGTAACAAATTGCATGTCGTTTACGCTTCAATCTATAACGATCCATAGGACATATAGGATTGGGTTGACAACCTTTTGATTATGTGTAGGATCTACCATAAATAGCTAACTTATCAAAATGGTAAACTTGTAGCCAAATGAAAAGTATATAATGAAGGAAGTTAATGGATTTCACTAGTTTTATATATGATCTTCTGGCGATAATATCATCATCATCATCATTATCATCATCATCATCAACTAAACATCAATCCCAACTATATTTGGGTCGGCTACATGGATCCTTCTTTTCCATTCACCTCTATCATAAGTCATATTCTCCTTGAGATGTAGAGATTCAAAATTTCTCTTTATAAGCTCATCACATGTTAATTTAGGCATTCATATTCTTCTATTAATTGTGCATGGTCAAAAGTATTGCTTTGTATAACGCATTAGTCGGTCTGCGTTGCACATGTCTATACCATCTAAGTCGGCCCTCACGCAACTTGTCCCAAATGCTCGCCACCCCCACTTTATTCCTGATATAGTCATTTCTTAAGTGATCTTTTCTTATCTTCGCACACATCCATCTCAACATATGTATTTCAACCACGTTCATCTTCTGGCGATAATATAAATGCCACAAAAGTAAACTACTATAGTCATTTCAAACAAACAACAAAACTGGAGTCGGTTTATGTAGTATCCATTTTAAATTTCAAAGGATAATTGAGATCACGTTGTTAATATAACGACAATAACGACAAATGCTAGCCCATATAAGTCATCCTTTTTTTAAAAAAATTGTGCTCGAAGAAAAACACTAGAGGGAGATTGATACCGCGCAATCCCTCCCTTATCCCCTGTCTAGGCACCGCACCCTAAAAGAGAAAAACTTCTCTGTCACCGTCAACAAGAAAGGGATGGCGACATCCAGTACAATCAGAGAAGGAGTCTTATACTTATCTCTTTTGCAAGACATCATAGATCATGGGTCAACAGGTCAATGTATCTAAATGATAAGCAAATAGTAAACAAGCAAGTTGTGCCCACAGTGGCTTGCTTCAACCATGCGTCATCAGGGTTACGTCGTTGCTTAGGGCTTCGTTGTGTTGGATGAAATAAGTGGGGGTGGACCGGGTGGTTGGGGGTTCTCACAGGTACCAGAGGTCAAGTACGTTGCAGCACATTACAAAGTTGTTGCTCCGTGGCTTTTAGTAGCCCACGTTGCTTTTAGGACCAGCAGCCGTTTTGGCACACCAGCATTCACATTTGACATATTCATACCCAGTGCCTTTTCCCGTAGTCTAAAAGGAATTGAATATTCGGATTGATTGAGCAAAATCATTACAGAACTGTGAAATAAATTAAACTGATTACAAATAAAGAAAAACTTCATGGACTGCATCCATCCAAACAGAACCTTATTCTGACAGCTTAGGAGGCTTATCGTTCATGCTCCAAATGTATTGGAAATATATTGGAAATGTTAACGCGGTTTAAAAATTGTTGTCAGTGGTAGAGTCAGAAAATTACGATAGGGGGGACTGGATTGTATGAAAGATACATTATTTGTAACAGTGGGGCTGCATTAAATGAAGAAGCTACTATTTGTGGTAGTTGAGTTAAATGTACTTGTAAAAAATACGTTGTGAATGGGTCATTAATCCAAATCATTGTCTAAAGAATAGACACAAATACTTTACTATAAATTTATATTGGTCAAATCCATATACGCAACAGCTTTGACTATGACATATATGTATGACATATTTTTATATTTGAGATGGGGGTTAGAGCCCATATTTTCCACTGTAGCTCCGGCCTTACTGTAAAATGAATTAGTAGAATAAAAATAATTGTAAGTGCTTAATTAGAGGAAAGTGAGCCTTAATAGTTACTGTCATCTCCTTTGTTTTAATTATTCTCCTATATTTATATTTTTTCAATTGCTCATTATTTGTACGCGTTGAATGTCTAAGCCGCATTTCCAATCCCTAATGGTTGTCGGGCTTGTGCGCATGTCCACCTTTTCTTTGCCGGCTATGTGGTTGTTATTCTTAATTGTCCTAGTGTGCTATTGTGCCTCAACATTAAACATACACACCTGAAAAGTAATAGATTTTTGTATCCGTGTTTATGTGAAGACATATCTATAGTTTCTCGTGGGTTCAAAGATAATGGAAAATAATTTTTTAATACACACACATGCAAGTTTGTGTCCGCAACCAGCCACCGACTTTATGCGAGTGTGGCTCAGATCGACTAAATTTTGGTAGGAAATGATTTATTTTCAACGAAATGAGGTTTTAGGTTTATTATGTGTTTCTCTTACTTCTATTCATATCATTTATGCTGTAATAATTGAAGTCTAGGTCAAGTATAATTGGAACTTTTCAAGAGGCATCGTATATTTATTCATGGTAACATGATGACTCCCAATTCTATGCATGTAGTGTACCACCAGAATGATTTTTTCATCGAGAATGGATTGTTGGCAGAGCATGTTGTCCACCTCCAAATCAATTTACAACTAATCAAAGAGGGTCCCAAAAGTTATGTATAGTAGCATGATGATCTGCAGTCTATGAATATGGTGTTTAAATGATTGGTTGTGTCATCAAAAAAGAACTAGCAGTAAATCTTTATTTGTAAAACTAGCTATTATTAATAAAATAATATAACATTTACATAATATTTACTATTTACATTATAATATCATTTTGTTGTGGGTGGGATTGGTATTGTTGGTTGAAGACTAGATGTGGACACCTCATTTTTTATTCCTCACAAATATTCCAAATCCTTGCTATTTGATGTTTTAAACCCAATTCATCTATAAAAATTGAATCAATATACCCAAACTTGTAAAATTACAATCTATCTAAAAGGAGTCAAACATGAGTCAACCTGATCGATTTATCTATTCTGGATGTAGGTAGGATTTGCACCCAATTTAGGCAAGATCTGGGTCACATAGACTTAGTGAAGTCCTAATTTTTGTTCTCAATGGTTCCTACACCCTCTTGGGCAAGATGTAGACATTCTCTATGCTATAGCTGAGATCTAAAATAGCCCCAATTTTACAATACAAAGATGAGAACAAATCATGTTTGCACCCATTTGTTATGGTCCAATGTTGGTCATTTAAACATGTTTTGGGCACAAATTCAGTTTACACCCAATTTGGATGAAATTTGGACCATCAACAAACATGACCAATATCATTTGGACGCCAATGGGGTTTGTGTGTAGATGTGCCAATCCAAATCTTACTAATTTTTTTATTTCTTTTAAAGGACAAATGGGCGCCAAAGGTTTTCACACTTGCAAGTCCAACAAAATCTATGCCTACCGAAATCATGTTGGTCTTGGGAAATGTGAGAGATGGAAACATGGTGTTGAATCACTATCTAGGAAGATAATGGATCAATTTCAAGATATGGTGAGAAAAACAACCCCACAACTCTCTCCATTTTAGAAAAGGTGAGTGGGAAACAGATTAAAAGACCACTAGACTACAAAAAGGGACACAAACATAGATAGTAAGGAAAAACAGTCACTGCTCTATGCAAAAATATTTATCACTTCGAAGTTTGAAACAAAGTGGTGCTTGCTCTTGAACCTTCTTGGTCATTGACGACAACCTGAAATTTGGTTGGGACCCTTAAAATTTGACCAGCGTCGGCTCCTGACTACTCTCCACCATGTGTAACTTCTCAAAGTTGGATTTATTGGATGCAATCCCCTTGGCACCCAACATGCAATATACTTTTTTTCATGAAGTGCAAATTTTGGTGAGAGAAACATCTAATCATCATCATCTTTAGATATTTAGACATTCATTATTTTAGGTAAGTCTGGAGTCTATCTTATTCATCCATCCCTCCCCTTGTGAGAAAACTTAATTTCAATCTACCTTCACTAATAAAATTGGTGGAAATAAATGAGGTACTACTACTGTTGGTATGCATGTCCATAGAGCAAGTCATGTGATGATTGTAATGGGATACTTTGTAAATGATTTGAATAATAATAAAGGCAATTTCCGATCTATATATTTCAACTGTTTTTGAGATGATAGTGTAACATGATAGATGTCAAAAGAATTATTTTACTCGATGACGTATGCTTTTAGGTTCAAGACCTAAACGATGAGATCGTGTGGATGTTTAGAGTATACATTCTTGTTTAGTCCCTAGTCAGTTGTTATTGTGGAAATAACCATAGACATCAATAACACTAAAGACTAGATTGTGTTTTTGGTTGATGACATAATCTCATTAGTCATGATATAGTGATATCAAACCAAGCACATAAGTACTTGTTAGAGAACAAGTATACCAGACAGACCCACCGTGAGAGTGACACATGGAACCACGATTAGGTAGTCACAGTCAGCTCTCACAATGATGGTGGTGAGTGTGATTCTTCAACCTGAAATCACTACACTCAACACATGTCGTTGAAACACAGTGCTGAAACATGGGTTGTTATAAAGGTGGTGATTGGGTGACTTTGACACATGGGGCTTTGGAGGGGTGAGTGATAGATATGAGATTTTTCCCTCCTAAGGGAGTTTGATGTCCATGGCCACTTGATGAGTAGGATTGAGAAAGGCATGTGTATGCATGTGTGAATTAATATGTGATATTGATGTCACACACATCTCACCCAGTCTGTTCTGAGATCAAGGAAATGGATGAACGTTGAAAGGATGATTGTACCATGCCTTGAGTTCATTCAGGGCATTAGTGACAAAGGAATTATACATTCACTGTAACACCATTCATGGATTGTAGGATTGAAAGTTGTTCTCTAACTTTCTATTTCACTTGGGTAGCATTGATGTGTGACTAGGCACTGCTCTTTTCTTGTGAAGTCATAAGTGTTATGAACTTTCACTGCCAATGTGAAATGGACCTGCAGGGTCACAGACACTAGGACATGTTCCTGGAAGAGGATTTTCTCTATAAATCTTGTTTGGATTGATTACTCAAGGAGTTTACTAGTTCAAGTAAACACCCAATTGATTGATAGCTCAAAATCATGGTATTCAAGGTGTTGGATCAAATGATTAGAGTATCAAATTGATTGAAACTACGATTGACTGATCTGCTACCCCAACCGATCGGCTCATGCAGATGAACCGATCGGCTCAGACTGGTGAGCCGATCAGCTCAGGTCAATGAACCGATCGGTTCACATAGCTGCACTGGTCGAGTGACCAACTGAGTTCGTTTCACTTGTCAAATTTGATTTGGACAAGGACTAATATATGATTAGTTGGAAACAAACATGGAAAGTCAATTCGAGTTGGACCAAGAGCATGAATCGATCAGCTCAAGCATGAACCGATCGGCTCAGATGCCCCAAACAATCGGTTCAGGTGTGAACCGATCGGCTGAGGTCACCAACCGACCATTTTAGGGTTGAAATGATCGGTTCAACTGGTGAAGTTTGTCAGGTTTTATGGAGAATCTCAAACTCTTCTACTCCTTCTTTAATCCCGCATTGCCCGGGGTAGATAACTCTATCCCATGACCCTCCTATATATATAGGGGTATTGGGGGCTTCTCAGATAGTACAACTCAGAACACCAGTTGCTCTATAAAGTTGTCATTCTCTCTGGTTGTGGTAACTAGGACAGCCCGAGCAAGTGCTACCCGATAAGGGAGGAACAACAAGGGAAAGACAACTACAAAAATGTGACTAGTGGTAGGAGAGTGTGTCAGTGACTAGTATTCCAACAGGAGGGTACGAATCCTTTTGGTGCCTTGTGCAACAAGGTGATCAAAGTTCTAGGTGGTCTGTGTGGACTACTTTAGAGGCGGGAGACTTCTGCCGCTCGGAGGACATCTATCAATCCTGACAGTCTTTGTGAGACCAGGAGCTGCACAAACACCGTCTAAGACCAGAGGTGAAGACCGCGCAAGCCGCGAGGTAACATCACTGAGCAAGCCTCAGGACACAGTATGTTTCTACAAACCATCCTTCCTACTGTACGCGATTACTTCATTCTGGGTTTGGGAGAAGAAAATTTTTGTTTCCACTGCCTTCTATGCCTCCTATAAAACCCAACAACTACTAGCCTCACAAAATCCCTATTGAGAAATTAATTTTTGTTTTATAGAAAAAAATCCAACAATATTGTTCTAATAGGAGGATCAGGGTACTTGTGGATAACTCTTTCTTGATACATAAATGAGTGTGTTGAATGTGGATTTTGCTATGCATTCCTTCCTTATCCATATACGAGTCATCCCTTTTTTTGGTTTTGTTAATTTTACTGACTAAAATAGGTGGTGACTCCAAATCATCTATATCATTTTTGGTTTCACATGGAAATAAAATGAAAACTTTATTGGGAAATCATCACACTTGGTTGCAATTTATTTTTCTCGAGTTATCCATGGAACAACTCCAGTTGGCTTCTGTTTGTGCAAATACATTTTCACTTGGAACAATGTCTAATTTTTTGGTTTAGATTCAATAGGGAAAAAATCTCATTCACGTCTCGGATTTTAAGACACACATGACAATGGTCATTCTAGTTGTCTTCAATTTGTTTTGTCCAACTTGTTCCAATGCAATTCTATTTGGTCTTGAAACAATGTTTGATCTATTTTTATTTTTATTTTTTAATCTAACTAATTTGAAACTATATCAGTGTTTCATTACAATTATGTTTGATGATGACACTGAGGAGGAATGCCTTCCAAATGATTTAGGCCAATGCAATTCAGTTTGGTACTAGAACATGTTGACATTGCCTTTTTTTATCGTATGTTGACATGGAATATTATGGCACTACAAATTCTGTAACATCCCAAGATTTGAGGCCTCGGATAAAAGACTCTTAAAAGGAATGATTGGACTACCCATATCACCAAGGTGCACCTCCTTTTCAGGGAGCCCATCTCCAAAAAAACTCCATAGTTAAGCGTGCTCAGCTTGGAGTAGTACTGAGATGGGTGACCAGTCGGGAAGTTGATCCTGGCTTGCGCATGAATGTGGAAAAAGCGCACAGTTAAGGCTAGTGGTGGTCTGTGGGGCCAGTCATCATTCGTGAAACTCTACTAGAGCCTACGGAAATGGGCTCAGGCGTTACAAATGGTATCAGAGCCATAACCCCTCCAGTAGGTGGGGCCCACATGGGCATGGCATGCCAGTCTTGAGCCGTGCGGTCCAGGCATGCAGGAAAGGGTTGTCTATAGTTGACGTAGCCACCCTTGCGCTGGTATTATGTGATCGGGAGTTGGGTGTCCATGGGCCATTGTGGGTCTGCACTGAAATGGGGAAGCGATTATGAGGCCTTATAGTTGAGTCTTGACGAGGACGTCAAGAGTCTAAGTGGGGGAGATTGTAACATCCCACGATGTGAGGCCTCAGATAAAACACTCTTAAAAGGAATGATTGGACTACCCATATCACCAAGGTGCACCTCCTTTTCAGGGAGCCCATCTCCAAAAAAACTCCATAGTTAAGCATGCTCAGCTTGGAGTAGTACTGGGATGGGTGACCAGTCGGGAAGTTGATCCTGGCTTGCGCATGAGTGTGGACAAAGCGCGCAGTTAAGGCTAGTGGTGGTCTGTAGGGCCAGTCGTCATTCCTGAAACTCTACTAGAGCCTACAGAAATGGGCTCAGGCATTAGAAAAGATGTGATGGGGTGAACTTTTGATGTTCTTAAATACCCAACTTGAATCATGAGCCAGAGATTGGAATTATAAACATGTGTTAATATGTAATGTGATAGTGATGATGATGTTATATGTTTGATGTTAATATTATAATTAATGACCCTAATTATGCACCACCTTGGATTAAGTTGTTGATTAGTCAATTAATGATAACTTGGCACCAAATGGAAAGACCATTAGAACTTCCCCACATTTCCTCGATCCCTCTATAGCCATCCCGTCAGAGGTGAGCTGCACAACAACAATGAGCAGACTAAGGAGACCAGACGCCGCTGCTCAGAGAGCACAATAGGTCAACGGAAGCACTCTTGTGCCCGCGACAACCTCACATAGGCTGGCGTCGAGGAGGAGACGCCATAGCAGCAACGGCCTGGAGGTAGGAAGCAACCGCGGTGGAGGTGCTAGCATGGAGGCCGATAGAGATGGACTCAATCAAGAGGAGGTAGGTGGGCGTTGGACGGGCTGGCGATGTGTTGATTGCGAGACAGTGACCCAGAGGTGGCAGGTTTGCTCGCTGTTCTTCCGGCTAGGTGCTCATGCCCAGCAAGGAGCGACAGACAAGCGAAGCCAAGCATCGGCACCAAGATCCCTGAAGCGGTGACGAGTAGGAGATCAAGCCGAAGAGGTCTGCGAGACAACATCACAACCAATGGCAGCAGACAAATGGTGGTTAGGAGGAAGAAATCACAACCTCTTCCTTGCCAGATCAAGTCTTCCATGATAGCGGTTGGTTTCCAAGAGATGGTGAGGGCCTTGGCCCTGAGCTCGAGAAGTTGGAAAGGAGAAGGACGAGCCCGCAACGACCGAGTTCCTGACACTAAAGAGTCGTGGCCATACGGCGGCTCCTGCCCAGAAGAATAGATCCTTGAGGAGGACCGTGCGGTGGCACCCAGGTCACGCAAACACGTCGGGCGAGATCACAAGAAGGAGAGCGGGGCAGTTTAGTTGGACCAGCCACAAATCAGACAATCAAAGCGTGAACCAGCCCAAATCCCACCTGAACCAGCCAATTTACTATCTAGACCGACTACTCACTTGAGGCCAGCAACAATGAGCAAGTCACCCCTCCTCAGGGCCACATGGCGGGTCCTGAGTGGCTACAAAAGGTAAATACCCTCAGAAATTCTAAGAAATATCCAGATCTTGTATAAATCATAGAAAATAGCTCGTTTGTCAGAAAAATACATATAATATACCAAAATTCTCATAAAAATGCGTAGAACACAGAAAATGCATAATATTAGTCTTTTTATGCACTAATATCAGTTGTATATTATAAGTTGTGAAATGCTCATTTGATGGATAATAAATATCAAACAATGGTCTAAAATCATTATAAAATGTCAGTAAGTCTATAATAATCTTTATAGTGCATATGATGTCAGATATAGTCATGTTGATGCATGAAAGCATATAATTTGATTAATATGGCTAATTACAGCTAATAGCACTAAAGATAATGTAATTAATGCATACATGATCAATAAATGATGAGATTTACAGAAAACCCTCAGATCTATAACTGGAAGATAATATATAAATGTGAGATCAGTCATATGCACAAAATTCATGTTTTATGAAGAGAAACCTTAATACATGAGATGTAACCCTAATATGGTTAATGAAGTGACATAATGTTAAATATGTTCACATAATAATGTGACACATGAGCATATCCAGTTGATGAATCATAATCTGGAAAATGACATCAGTAAGATAAATCTAAGATAGTAATGCAAGTAAAAATGTACATATCATAATGAACTAAGTGAAACCCTAATATGAACACGGCTACGGTAAGATGAGATGTAAGATGATGAGAACCTGATGGTGATATATGATCTTGTTTTAATCAGGGTTGACCAAGATGTAGATGACATGAGGAATATGTGATTAGGATATCTCTTTAGAAGGTACGCCATTACCTCTTACTTGGATTATTATACAATATGCTTGTGTTATATGGTAGTAAATACTTGGCATATGGTATTGGTTGAAATGATTATTCTTCTATGCTACATTGCTTGAACTTTCCATACTTATGGTTATGAACACATCAAACATAATATATATGTTCCATTATATGAAAGCACTAATTCTCATTGGTAGCATAGTGCTGGAAAGTGATCATTCTCTTTGGTAGAAGATCACATTGTACAATGATCTAACTCTTTGGTAATAGATCATAAGGCCTTACATCTCATTCTCTTTGGTAGCAGAGATGATGCATTATTCCCTCAGGTGGCAAATGCATGGATATATATAATGGAAAATGTGCTTAAAATATGTGTTCTCTTTTGCTAATGAATATCTTTGTGCAAGTATACACTTTTCTTATATTCTCCTATTATTGCCAAGTATATTAGTTTTATCTTATTGCCAAGATATGATGAGAGGTATATAAAAGACACGTAGGCGTACTCAGTACAATATTCTTGAATATTGTGCTGACGTGTACCGTATGTAATCTTTTGTTTAGGTTGTGGTTATGCTCTTGAAGATCCAGGATAGTTAAGAGTTGTGTGGCGAGCTGATGTACAGGTGGACATGTTGTCTTAAGATCCTGTAGTTTAGTGGTAGTACATGTATATGTGGAAGTTTGCTATTCAATGTGTAATATCAAATGTTGTAACAATTCATGTTATAATTATGTATTAAATGGTGAACATGTGTGTATGGTTTTATTATTGTTCATGTGCATGTGCTACTGTACTGTGTTTCCTTTTGACTTCCTTTGATTTTCTTCTTCTTAGCCTAGTGTGTGGTGTTTAAATTGGGATTCTCGCTGAGGTGAGGGTTTCAATTTGGACGTCACACATTAGATTAAGTTTTAGAAAATCTGGGGACGTCACAGGTGGTATCAGAGCATGAACAATAGCAAAGCCTGACATTTGCTCATTATGCGACTCAAACTAAAGAAAACCTTGAACCTTAATCATCTTTAGGGTTAGATTAGTCATATTTTAGAGACTAGATATGACCTAGCCTCTATGTTAGCACCTATATGTCTGAGGACTAGGTCTAGACTAGTGCTTGTTGAGTAGCAAGTCCTTAGATGTCGTTCTTTCCTTGTAGTGCAGCGGTATGGGACGTTGTACTATTTGGAAATGACGTGCATCAAGGGAAGAGAAACTCTAGACATATGGCGCTCGTTGTCTAGAGTAGCTACACTAGTCTACACCATGTTCTCACCCTTTTCCTTAGTTTTCATGACACTGCACTCTCTACTATGTGTGGGACACTCGTTTTCAGTATTTGGTTTTTGATTCCAATCGGTTCGAACCTCAATAGTTTTCTCTAACACTTGTTTTATCGGAGAAAAACTATATAATATTTTATTATATAGATGTATTATAAAAATGTGTCCCCACACATGTATGAGTAGGAGGTGATCATGTAAACTAAGTGAAAGTGAATGACATCAGTCTAGAAGAGAGAGTAGTTCAAGATTAGATGTCTAGAGCCTTTTTGGTATATATGATAGATGGAATAGATGGATAAGTTTTGATTATATGATGTATGTCTTATATAGATGATATAAGATGGCTATGATGATTTACATTTGTCTTTAAGGACTTAAGTTCAGTTTTGAGGATTTGAGATGAGTTTTGATGACGCAAGAAACTAGACTTTTATGAGATAAGATATGTTAAGTTAATACAAGGTTGTGAGTCAGCATGAGCCTCAAGCTCTTTTACAAAGGAGGACCTCTAGTGTTGGGACCAGTTATTGGGTTAACTCCAGAGAGAGTGAGACCCAGGGGGAGAAGGTCTGAGAACCTAAACCCCAAGATATGAGAATTATGAGATATGTGATACGATATGTCCTAAACTAGACTACTCCTGAGTGATTGAGATGAGTTTCTTTATGCATGATTCTTATAGTCTTATTGAACCCTAGATGTCCTTGTGAGGAACAAACCCTAGAGACAGAGAGACTATAGTTATATATTTGCATATGTGAACATAGATATGAGAACCTATCATCTGGGTGAGGGAGAGAGAGTCCCAAGACCCTGGAGGAGGCAACTTTGTTAGTTTCCGGACAGCCTCATGCTCGGGTTGGTGGTTGCATGTAGGACTCTAGTGGTGTATGTATAAGAGAGTTTTGGGTAAGCATGTTTCATGGGTAAAGATATATGAAGAGGATGTTGTAGCATGTTTTGGTTTGTGATAATGTGGCTAGAGATTGTAAGTCTATCTCTAGTGCCAATGAGGTATACCTGAGAACCCTAGACCGAGAGGGAAGATATAGTATGTGCATATGAGATACTCATTGAGTTGAGTTAGCTCAGAGAGACTGGGCAAGACACTATCCTCATGATATGTGTTAGGAGAACCTCAGTTGGACTAGATAAAGTTTTGATATATGTTTGATTAGCCACTGACATAAGTTTGGTTAGCACAACCATGATATAATATATATAAGGATGTAATCTGATCTTGAGATATGATACATGGATATGATACAATGGAAACCTAAGAAGGTTTAATAGATATCAACGCATAATAAATGGTTAACCATATGCTTTAATAATGATGATAATGTGATAATGTTGGTTAATATTGTGTTGAAATCACTAGTAAATGTTATAACTTATTATGAGCAATGAAATAAGATCATATGAATGAAACATGTTGCATGAGGTGTTAATCTTAGTGCTTAATAAAGATTTAAAAAAAAATTGGAAGTTAGCGCATCATAATGGTTATAACACCTTGATATGATATAGATGGATAACGCGGGTTAATTATAGTTAACTCCCTCCTACGAGGTATATGTTAATGATGAACATGTTCTAACAATGAGCTAAATAAAATGTTGATGACACCTTGATATAATGGGTTAACTTTAGTTAACTCCTTTAGAACATGTTAATACGATGTTGGAACCCTAATGCATGGGTAAGGTCAAGAAAGCAACCCTAATATATGAGATATGTAATGACATAACCTAAGCTTCTAAAACCTTGTTTGAGCCTTCTATGAAGGGGTGATTCACCTTTGATGTTTTAAAACATCCTAATGGTAGTTTGGAGATGGCTATGGAGCTTTGTTTTTGGATATGTTGCAGCTAAGATAGTTTCCTACATATGGAAGAAGATCCTTAGTTTTCCTTGGAGTATGAGTATGGCTCAATTTCGAGGACATAATTTTTTCTTTTAAGATGTATATGATGTGAAAGACTAAATTTTGTCTTATTTGAGGAAGAAATTTCTTTTAAGGTGTGGAGGATGTGATGGAGTGAACTTTTGATGTTCTTAAATACCCAATTTGAATCATGAGCCAGAGATTGGAATTATAAACATGTGTTAATATGTAATGTGATAGTGATGATGATGTATATATGTTTGATGTTAATATTATAATTAATGATCCTAATTATGCACCAACTTGGATTAAATTGTTGATTGGTCAATTAATGATAACTTGGCACCAAATGGAAAGACCCTAAGAACTTCCCCATGTTTCCTCGATCCCTCTATAGCCATCCCGTCAGAAGTGAGCTGCACAACAACAACAAGCAGACTAAGGAGACCAGACGCCGCTGATCAGAGAGCACAACAGGTCAACGGAAGCACTCTTGTGCCCGCGGCAACCTCACATAGGCTAGTGTCGAGGAGGACATGCCATAGCAGCAACGACCTAGAGGTAGGAAGCAACCGCGGTGGAGGTGCTAGCATGGAGGCCGATAGAGATGGACTCAAGCAAGAGGAGGTAGGCGGGCGTTGGATGGGTTGGCGCTGTGTTGATTGCGAGACGGTGACCCAGAGGTGGTAGGTTTACTCGCCGTTCTTCCGGCTAGGCGCTCACGCCCAACAAGGAGCGGCAGACAAGCGAAGCCAAGCACAGGCACCAAGATCCCTGAAGCGGTGACGGGTAGGAGATCAAGCCGAAGAGGTCTGCAAGACCGCATCACAGCCAATGGAAGAAGACAAATGGTGGTTAGGAGGAGGAAATCACAACCTCTTCCTTGACAGATCAAGTCTTCCACGACAGCGACTGGTTTGCAAGAGACGGTGAGGGCCTTGGCCCTGAGCTCGAGAAGCTGGAAAGGAGAAGGACGAGCCCGCAATGACCGAGTTCTTGACAGTGAAGAGCCGTGGCCATGCGACGACTCCTGCCCAGAAGAATAGATCCTTGAGGAGGACCGTGCAGCGGCTCCCAGGTCACGCAAATGCGTCGGGCGAGATCACAAGAAGGAGAGTAGGGCAGTTTAGTTGGACCAGACACAAATCAGACAATCAAAGCGTGAACCAGCCCAAATCCCACCTAAACCAGTCAATTTACTATCTGGATCGACTACTCACTTGAGGCCAGCAGAAATGAGCAAGTCGCCCCTCCTCAGGGCCACATGGTGGGTCCTGAGTGGCTGTAAAAGGTAAATACCCTCAGAAATTTTGAGAAATATCCAGATCTTGTATAAATCATAAAAAATAGCTCGTTTGTTAGAAAAATACATATAATATACCAAAATTCTCATAAAAATGTGTAGAACACAGGAAATGCATAATATCAGTCTTTTTATGCACTAATATCAGTTGTATCTAATAAGTTGTGAAATGTTCATTTGATGGATAATAAATATCAAACAATGGCCTAAAATCATAATAAAATGTCAGTAAGTCTATAATCATGTTTATAGTGAATATGATGTCAGATATAGTCATGTTGATGCATGAAAGCATATAATTTGATTAATATGGCTAATTACGGCTAATAACACTAAAGATAATGTAATTAATGCATACATGATCAATAAATGATGAGATTTACAGAAAACCCTCAGATCTATAACTGCAAGATAATATATAAATCTGAGATCAGTCATATGCACGAAATTCATGTTATATGAAGAGAAACCTTAATACATGAGATGTAACCCTAATATGGTTAATGAAAGTGACATAATGTTAAATATGTTCGCATAATAATGTGACACATGAGCATATCCAATTGATGAATCATAATCTGGAAAATGACATCAGTAAGATAAATCTAAGACAGTAATTCAAGTGATAATGTACATATCATAATGAACTAAGTGAAACCCTAATATGAACACGGCTAGGGTAAGATGAGATGTAAGATGATGAGAACCTGATGGTGCTATATGATCTTGTTTTAATCAGGGTTGACCAAGATGTAGATGACATGAGGAATATGTGATTAGGATATCTCTTTAGAAGGTACGCCATTACCTCTTACTTGGCTTATTATACAATATGCTTGTGTTATATGGTAGTAAATACTTGGCATATGGTATTGGTTGAAATGATTATTCTTCTATGCTACATTGCTTGAACTTTCCATACTTATGGTTATGAACACATCAAACATAATATATCTATTCCATTATATGAAAGCACTAATTCTCGTTGGTAGCATAGTGCTGGAAAGTGATCATTCTCTTTGGTAGCAGATCACATTGTACAATGATCTAACTCATTGGTAGTAGATCATAAGGCCTTACATCTCATTCTCTTTGGTAGCAGAGATGATGCATTATTTCCTCAGGTGGCAAATGCATGGATATATATATAATGGAAAATGTGCTTAAAATATGTGTTCTCTTTTGCTAATGAATATCTTTGTGCAAGTATACACTTTTCTTATATTCTCCTATTACTGCCAAGTATATTAGTTTTATCTTATTGCCAAGATATGATGAGAGGTATATAAAAGACATGTAGACGTGCTGAGTACAATATTCTTGAATATTGTGCTGACGTGTACCGCATGTAATCTTTTGTTTAGGTTGTGGTTATACTCTTGAAGATCCAGGATAGTTGAGAGTTGTGTGGCGAGCTGATGTACAGGTGGACCTGTTGTCTTAAGATCCTGTAGTTTAATGGTAGTACATGTATATGTGGAAGTTTTCTATTCAATGTGTAATATCAAATGTTGTAACAATTCATGTTGTAATTATGTGTTGAATGGTGAACATGTGTGTATGGTTTTATTATTGTTCATGTGCATGTGCTACTATACTGTGTTTCCTTTTGACTTCCTCTGATTTTTTTCTTCTTAGCCTAGTGTGTGGTGTTTAAATTGGGATTCTCGCTGAGGTGAGGGTTTCAATTTGGACGTCACACATCATATTAAGTTTTAGAAAATTCGGGGATGTCACAAATTCACTAGGAAAGTAATTCCTATAGTTTATCAAAATTAAAGTGCAATTATGCCACCCACAAGCGGATGGATCTTATCACATTATAGTTGAGGATTGAGACCTAAGGGACAACATTTTAAGAATTATATAATCAAAATAACCTAGAAAGAACTAGTTTTTATCACAAAAGTTGAGATTGGTTGGATTAATCAAAGGTTGTAGGAATAAAAAGAGCTAAATTAAAGTTCTAGTTATCAATGGATGGAAAGACTAGGGTGGAACTGGGTTTCACCATCACTACTCAAATTTGTGCAATCATTCAAATCCAAACTTATATGAAGATATAATTGGAGTTATGCAAGTTTCCTCTTTCGGCATAAGAAACTTGCATGACTAGATATTCCTATAAGCTCTGTGTCTCGTTACTTAAGGATCCTAGATCCACTACTCCTAAGACTTTCTATCAAAATTTCTCGTCAGAGTGTCAACCAAAGAAATTAAGTATTTAAATCTTAAACATTGAAGTTCTCACAGTAAAAGATTATAATAAATCACGTAATCCAGATGATCAATCCATAAAACATGCAATAAATTATTGGCTATGAATTAAATGAGCTAATACAAAAATTAGAACGTCAATGAAATAGCAAGAAATAGGTAGTGGGGCTAGTCCCCAGACCCCATTGAAAAGACTACTCCCTCGACATGGTGAGAATAATATCACAAGAAGAGGAAGAGGACACCATCATGGTCATGATGGTGGCGGAATCGGCTCGACATGGTGTGCGACAGAAGACTTCCTTCCTTTTTTCTCCTTTAGGTATTAACCCTGACTTGTAGGAGAAGTAATTGGAGGAACAATAGTTGGGGGAAGAGATTGATCACCTTGGATAAGAGGATCATGTCCTAGTGTTGCGGATGAAGGAGATCTATCAATCTGTGCTTGGGGTCGATAGGTGTCACCAAGCTAGGTCGATAGATCTAGCTTGGTCGATAGGTCTCATCCTTTCTCTAATCTCAGCGGCAGTCTTTCGACATTTCTGTCTCCAAAATTTTGAGGTGATTTGTACAGTTGTGTTGGGGGCCAATTTAAAGAGTTGAGGTAATGGTCCTGTTTCCATCAGTTTTGATCATTGTTGTCTATCAATCTCTATGTCAATCCCTTGAGGGTTGATAGGGATGTCAGTCTTAGAGGTCAAAATGCTATCGACCTTGAGGGTCGACATGTCTGTTTGACAGTTGTGATCATCAACAAGCATGTCGTCAACAGTAGATCGATGGTTGATGTCTTGTCAATTGTTGCTCGATGATATTGTCAAGGAGGGGGGTCGATATAGGTGTCAACCTAGGTTTTTGATAGGTTGTATGTCGACCTTGATCATCAGTGAATCTGTGTTGTTCCTCGTGGGTGTCGACCAGGGAGGTTGACAAGGCTATCAAGCATTTAGTGTGTCGAGCTAGGAGGTCGATAGAGGTGTCGACCTCTAGTATGTCTTGATTTCTCATCGATTTTAATGTCGATTGAAAGGTCAATTTTGGTTTCGAACGCAAAATTTTTGCATAGATCTGCCTTCTGGAAGTGCTCAAAATCCATTTCGGTCCAAGGTGCTGCCCCGCACCCTGTGAGAGGCATCCTCCTCTCGACTCCTTCCCGTTGAACGGTGATAGAATTCAAAACTTGCAATGGAAGTCAAGAAAAGTATAAAATTCCAAAGCAAACTTGTTGCAGAATGGTATAATTCTAAACCTACAAAGGGAGTCAAGAAAAGTATCAAATTCTCACAAATTAACATATAAACCTAAGTAGATCAAAACAAATCTATTCTTGTGGAAAACTAAGCTATATGAATGCTAAATTAAACTAAGGATACATCTAAATTTGGGATGAATATGCATTCAACAAAATACCTCAAACATAAACATTGCTCATCCTTGAGTGACACAAAATCTATACATTCACCAAATTTATACTTTCAGCCCATGTGATTGCCACATCCTTCACCATGTTGTTTTCATTACCATCATGTTGGGATGAATATGCATTCATCACATGTCTTAATTTTTTAATAATTAAGCCATATCTAATGAGGCACAAAAAATTTGATGTGTAAGATCTTAATTCAAGAGAAACATTAGGTCTATGAATAACTTCATTTCATCATTTTCAAACCCCATAATAATAAGTGAAAATGGATTCAGTGAAAGTAATATTTCCTCCATATCTAGGATCACAAGTAACAAGGCATGAATTTTATTTATGTGTAATATATTTGCATAGTAGAAAAAATTTAGGTCTATAAATATTTCCTACTCATTATTTTAAACCCAAATTGTTGTGCAAAAAGGGTTGACACTTGGAACATGTAGAATCTCATAAGAATTGAGTGGTGCCTAGATCTTGTAAAAATACATAAAAACTATTCTTAAGTCTAAATGGATGATTGCGGGTGTGTTTGGTACTCATAACGTTTTTGGTACAACCTTAGTGCAAAACCAGTTGGATCATCAAAAAATTTTCATTTTTAGGCCCAAATCTAATAATCCACGAATTTTATTCACATATTAGATCATTTTTTGTGAGAACACCTACGTATGTAATGACCTCATTTCATCAATTTCAATCCCTAACTACTGATTGCCGAAGAGTATGACACTTCAAGCATGTACGTAACTTTTTGCTTGTTTCAGTCAGATCTAAACAATAGGTCTTGATAATGGATGTCATAAAACAATTTTATTGTTATTATCAAATTCTAATATGATAATTACTAACTACATAAGAGTTTGATACGTTGAACACCATCCAGGAATAAATATACACATTTTATCATATATGGACGGGTCAAGTCTTGATTTTGACAAAATATCTAATATAATATATTGCATTTTTTATGCGAAAGTGCTAACTGTTGACTGCAAAAGGGTTTGGCACTTGGTTAATGCAATTCTATTTGGAACTCAACTTTTTTCCTACAACCCTGGTGCAAAAGAAAATGCTACTTGAAATAATGTTCCTGTTATTCATCTCAACATTTTATTAAATTTGGACTAACTTGATCATATTTGTGTGTAGATATTGTGATAACATCATAAAGCATTTTCAATTATAAACATATACTTCTTATGCAAATCGATCTACTTTTAGAACCTTGTGTGAATCCATGTTGCACGCCTACTCAATTATAGCCTAAATCACTCCTCCTTTGCATGATTATTGACAAATCAATTTAGTATTTCAATATCTCAATGATTGTTTTGGAAGGGAAATATTTGTTTGAAAGGGGATGTTGGATTGGGATAGATATTGCGGTGTGTTCCCTAAATTTGCAAAGCTAAAATGCTTGCCACTACTTTTGGATCTAACATCCAGTCCTTTCCCTTTCAACTTTTAAAGATTACCACTCTACTGAGAATTCAAACATGAAAATCACTATAATGCACAAGCACACATCAAAGTTTCCTATTGGACATAAGTAGTAGACTATTAGCTCACACTAACACTCAAAAAAGGGGTTGAGGATGACTCATAAAATTTGCTAATGTTTTCTAGGGTACATGTGAAGCCCTAGCATGCTCCGCTCTCCTAGTAATGACCACTTGTGGTCACCATGATTGTGAGGTATATTTAGAGTTGTATGCAACCATAAAAAATCATGATATTACCTTGCGATAGACATACCCTAAACATCATTAGATAAGTTAAGGTCCACCTATTCTTATGTATCTAGGTACCTTTCCTAGGGGAGAATGAAAAATGATAAAAACTTTGGGTTAATTGGGGGTATTTACCATGCCATCTTTTATATACTACATTGAAAAATTATTGATGTGGTTAGATAAGGTTATGATGAATCTTCACCAAATCATAACTTTTGAAGAAAAACACTTGTATTGATATTAAAAAAATCATTCAAATTAAATTTGGTAACCTCACAACTCTAGTTGTTCATTCAAGACGATGATCATATATGCACACATTTAGGCACAAATCAAATCATTACCACATTGGTGACATGTCCTTATTGCACTTGACTGGGTGCATATCAACACTGTACTAGATTGGCCATGGATTATTTTTTCACTAGACTAGGAACATATCAGATATGCAGTAGACAAGAAACATGTCAGATCCACCCCAATTTGAAGACATACCATAAAAAAGAAGATTACTTCAAATCTCTATACAAACTTAAACTAATAAAACCAAAAAATTCAAAACTAGGGTTATATAGAAGCTCTACATGAGTTTGAAACCGATAATAGAAATACAAGTTAAATCTAGATTGCATTGAGGCTCTACATGAGTTTACAAGAAGTGAAATGAATTATATAAAACATTGATTATAATAAAGCTTTGAATGTGATTTTACTCATTATATCTAATGTACCCATATTGTGTTGAAGTTGTATGCTAGTTTTGACCTAAGTAAATCTAATATCATATAGACAACACCCCACCCTATTTGCACCCAAGAAATATATCATATAGACATGAATCACATCAAAACTCTATCAAACTTTTTAGTTGGTAATTCTAATATCATATAAGCTTGAATTGCATCAAATCATTGCTCGAATTTTAGGATGGTATATCTAATATAATAAAAAACAACGATGCATTAAACATTTCCCTGATATTTGAATCTAGAAATTCAATATCACATAAGCATATATTGCATTCAAGCTATGCCTAATTTTGACCTAGTAGATTAAATTTCATACAAACTTGTACTTCACTAAAGCTCTTCCCAATTTTCAATTAGTAAATTCAATATCATAATAACTTATATGACATTGAAGCTCTGCATGAGTTTCAATCATGTTCAATATATGCAGGGTAAACCTAGATTATGTTAATGCTTTTATCGAGATTTTACCTAATTAAATTATTCCCATATAAAACCTCAATTAATTAAACTTATAGACTCATTAACCATTATCATTCAAAATATGTGCCGGATAACTATTGTACCTAAATCCTAAGAACCAAACATATTACAAACTAAAATGAACATAATCATGTTTCATAATCAGCCAAATACTACATTAGTCAGCCTCATTATACATGATAATTGGTCGGGTTTATAGCTAGCAATGTGTATAGTTCAACATCAAATCTCCCTTTCCATGAAATTTTGTAATATACTCTCAATAGGAGTATAATCTATAAATCCTATCAAGTTCTTTCGATAAAACAAAGTGCAAAACACCCATCTCCCCTTTCCAAGAAATTTTATGTACTAGGTTATCAACATAAGGATTAAATTTGCCAGGATTTGAGTTCTAGTATATCAATTTCACAAGACTAACCAGATAGAAAAATTGCAACATTGTTCAAGATTCAAAATTATCCAAAATATTTAGCATTTAAACTTATCCAAAATATCAAAGATGTTATATCAATTTTGAATATTAAAATTGAGCATTGTTATATCATTTTTTTTATCAAGGACTAAAGTTCCACGTGTTCAATCATCTATGAGAGAACAATGCAGTCACTTGATTACTATTTCAATAAGATATTTTGGGCAACTAATCAATTCCAACCTACGCATAGGGAAGTGAGATATTACCCAACCACAAGTGAGCCAAAGATATCAAAGAAAAAAGCCTAAAGGGAGTCACAAATGTTATAGATAAATTGCAATCCTATCTTAACATTCAACAATATTTGTGAGAATTGAATAAAGTTTCTTTGGAACCCAGAAGGAAGATTTAATATGTATGGACTCGACCTAGGGTGTTATGTTTTTTAACTATCTTGTAAGAATGACTATGAATTTTCCATGTCAGGAGGTCCCTGGAAATTGTTTGGGTGTTACATGGCAGTCTAGGACTGGTACACAACCTTCAAGCCAACCGAGGACATCCCACAATACATTTTGATGTGGGAGAATGTCATGGACCTTGCCCTACTCCTGTATATCACAACTCCATTTAAATACACATAGATCACTTTGGGAAGACTCATTAAAATTGACAACTTTTCGGAATGCCGCACATGCAACAATTTTGCATGGTTGATGATTGAGATCAACTCCTCTCGGCCTCTGTGCACGATCATGCTAATCAACAACATTGAATACACTATGGAGTATGAGGTGTCATCAGAAATGCATAATAGATGCAAAAATGTGGGCCGCTCTGTAATGTACTATAGATCAAAGGATGTAAATAAAAACTAATCAAGAACTATGAAGTAAAGAAGAGTCCCTCACTTATATAGAGCAGGATAAAGATGATGACTGGCACTACCAAAAGAGCAGGAGGACAAAGTGAGAAGACAATTTAAACAACATAAACATGAGGAGAAACCTCCAAATGAATCATCTTGTAATATTTTCTATGCAAATATAGTCAATGAAGAGTTTGAAGGCACTCAGGAAACTCACCTGGAAGAACCTCTGGTCAATGAAGTATCTAATGGAAGTGGAGGAAAGAGAAACAAAGTGTGGAAGGAGAAGAAAGGTATCAAGACAACGAATGAGAAGCATGTTGTACTGAAGGACATCAAAAAGTACTACAAAGATGTCTTCTATATAAAATAGACCAGAGGGTGCCAATGAAACAACATATCTGGTCATACAATCCTAAATTCAAGGGTCGATGAGGTGGCACCACAACAAACATACACATTAGTGGCTTTTGAAAAATGCCACTAAAAAAATATAAATGCCACTAAAAGTGTTTAGTGGCATTTGTTGACATTTAAAAAAATGCCTCTAGTACCAATGCCACTAGAGAATTAGTGGCATAAGTTATAAATGCCACTAAAAGTTTAGTTTTAGTGGCTTTTAAAAATGCCAAATAAATGCCACTAAACAATCATTTGGCTTTTATTAAAATGCCACTATTACATCGATTGGCATTTATACAAATGCCACTATTATGTGCTAGAATGTTGTATGAAATTGTTCTTATTGAGTATAATGGCATATAAAAAATGCCACTAGTGACATGCTAGTTGTGTATGATGACATTTTCATGGCTTTTAATCATTCAATTTTTCATTCATTATCAAGATATCAAAATGAACTCCAATTTCAATTGAAACTCACATTTTCAAAGTATAGATATTTTTTTATTTTTAATCAAATGCAAAATACAAGGGGGTGACAGTTTACCTTGCCCCTTATTTTAATAACAACACCCATAATATATTGTTTCATATAAATATTTCTACATCTTTGGATTTGTCTCTTCCTTGATATAGCTACCTACTTTTAGGCATTGACTTTAGAGATCCTTCATATGATGAAAAACAATCTTATCAACACTAAAGGACCTTGAAAGTAGGAAATATAATATTGACAAGACTAGCAAATCCAACATGGTATTGTTTGTGTGGAGGTTCCTCTTGAGCATCAAATGGAGGTAGGATGACCATTAGGATCATCCCCTATGCTAACTTAAGTGTAGTCTAGCATCACTCTTACCTGCGTGTAACCAGGACATATGGTTAGCTAAAGGTCAAGATATGTAAAATCAAATAAACACAAGTTCATAAATCTACCTCATGGACTTTCCATGTCCACACACTACTAACTAAAGATGAGAAGAATAACCTTTTAGTGTGTTGTTTGCTGGAACTATTATGTGGCAACACGAGACTGGATATAAGCTTCTATATTAGGAGGATTAATCTACACAGAGCATGCATCCTGGTAGGAGACACTTTTGAATGCACCATACCCATCATTTACAGAATAATAAATTTACTAATGATAGAAGATATGTATACCTTGGTAGGGGCTCACCATCAACACCTTTTCTTTAAGGCCCTTAGAACCCATCATTACTCAATGCATGTGCATTAAATCAACAAGATGAGAGTTAAACCCCATGGGTTGTAGATGAGATGGTGTTGTGGATGGGCGTTATCAAGAGATGGGATTCCACCTATTGGAACAAGAGAGGAACAATAATAGATATGAATGAGAAAACTAAAATGAAAATGTTTTTTTATTAAGACAACAACCAAAGATGAAATTTTTTCTCTATGAGGTTTAATAGTTAAACACAATGCCACCATTAATACATAAATAAAAGATTATTGCTACAAAAATGGATTAACAATTTAATGTTTCCCTTTGTGGTTTCAAAACATGTGGATGAGTGGATTGCCGTCTTTGGTTTCACAATTGTAACCTAAAAAGAAATATTAGAGCACAATATCTTGGAAGAAAGTTTGCCTTCCAAAAACCATGGAGGGCATAAAAGCTTGTTTAATCTGATCGATAACAGAGTCTTAATTAAGTGATGTGGAGTGTGGAGAAATTAAATGATCATTGATAAATCTAGTTAGTCTACTGAGAACCACACTAGATTGGTCATGAGCATGCACACTACCCATCAATTATGTGATTTATGAAAGCTATAAGGAGGAGATAGAATTTCATAATTAAAAGTATTATTGGTGTAGGAACACTATATGACGCTCACCAATTTGTTCTTCATATCCCACACCCATTGCACATCAATAAAGGACTATTAAGGGGATGATTCCAAATGTTTTACTTTGGTAGCTACCATATAGGGCCATAGGGTGGATGGACTCTCCAAGTATCCTGTCAAGGCTACCATAGTCACTTAAGTAATACCCTAACATGGAGACAATGAGGTGGACATTGTTAGTATGCCAAAAAAACTATCAACAAAATTGAAGCGCTAACTATAGACAAAATGTCACGCTCCGACCCCACAATTACCACTAATCATGAGATTAGGGCATGACAAGAAGATTACACTTAATACAAATACACCCTTAACTTTTTCTTTTCTTGATAAACTTAGAATTAACCTAATAGCTTGAATAGCATCATATTGTAATAAAACTACAGAAGCAAACTCAATGTTTATGAATCTTGAATGATACCTCAGAGTTTAAACAACATATTACATCTTACTTGGGGAATATAAAGTGCAACAGTTAATTGAAAACTAAACTACATATTACATTTCATTCTCTCTCTCTCTACCATACCACATGCCTAAGGACCAAGGGGAAAGGACTAAGAGACCTCTATCTAACTACGTACTACCTCTAAGAACTTGGGTGATATGATCCTTCAACTTCTTCGTGCTGACGCTGACTTGAAAAATGTTTAAGTAGGTTGGTGAGCTACTGGCTCAGTGAATAGAATTTCACCCAACCATCACAAGTAACTTATTTATGTTTATTAATTGGATTAAAATTCAAGATAATACTATAATGAGCAGATCTAAGCAATATAATTTAAACAACATGAGATATCAACATTTCATTAAGATAACAACTACTTCAAGGCTGTAGATATGATTAAAAAATAGAGAATACTAAAATTTCATTTAAAGGACAATTGTTATGAAACTGACTCAGATCTTTCTTAACTCTGTGAACCTATATGAACATATTTTATCTTATTCCCTGATCATATGTAGTGTCCTCTACATATGAAGACTCGTAGCGAACTACGATCCCACGGTACAAGACTCAGTCGACACCACGGGATAGCTAAGTCTGACTGTTGTCCTGGTGTGCTACAAATAAACTGGCTCTCAGGCCTCGGCACTCCTATGGTGCCTTAAACTTGACTCCTCCTCTAGGCTGAGTACACAGGCAGAGGGTCTGAGACACTCTGTGGGCATCAACCTGGTACACTCTATGGGTACCTCTGGGTTACCCCAGGTCTTCCGGTTCATGTTGGGTAACCTATCTTCTCTTAGGAGACTTCCTCAAGGGCTTCGTCTCCCCACACGATCTTTGGGTGCGTTCTGACCCCCGTATACTGGATGCACCTCCAGGGTAGGTCATTTCATCCCTAAGGCACATACCTCTCATAGGGATTCTACGGTGTCCGGGCCCTTAATCTATTATTTTATTATTCTAGAAAACTCTTACTAGATTGTACATTTCTCTTACTTATACTCGACTCTGGTATCTCTATGGTATCGTGTCTATTTACTTGAACTTTACAACACGTCATAAATATCATTCTAAATTTGACAGAGCAGTTTATTCAAGCATTGCAAATGCTGAGAGATTTGACATAATAAGCATGCAGGCAGATTTCAAGTTCTTAAATAAACTAAATACATGTCACTTGTAATTTACTGAGAAATCAACATTATTATGCATGCAGGCAGACTAAAATTCTTAGATAAATAGAATTCATGTCAACTTGGCACATATACACTAAAATAATACTGTAGAACATCGTAACGCACTAATAAGAATTAATTACTCGATATATGAGTAATCGTCAGTAGCACTTATAAATTATCTATAATTCCTTGAAAATCATGCACATCAACCCAAGATCAGAGTTGTGCATCACATCACTCAATTAAGAGATAAATTACTTATAATGGCATGAGTTATTAATATTAATTGAGAATTTCAAATAATTTCTTGGAAAACTTGTCAATTTGTATAATTATTAAACTACTCCCATTAAGTGTAGTAGGGAGCATGCAACTAGGTTTTCTTGAACGTTTTCATGTCATCATCATTTCTTTGTAGTCCTACATTAATTGAATTACTAAAATAGTGTAGTCTGGGTTTATACCCAAATTGTCCAGTTACTAGTCGTGTGCTACTGGTTTCAACATTTAACTGAGTAAATTGGGTTTCAATCAATCGTGTAATTTCACTAAATCACATCGCACATATCAGTCAACTAATTAGTGTCGAGCAAGCGTTAATAATTTAAACGTGCAAATTAGGAGTCGAGCGGTGTCAGTGATGCCCGACACCTATGTAAACGCTGACATCTACAAATAACACTGCTTTTAACCGAAACATCCAATTATTCGAGTTAAATCATGCAAATGGGAGTGAGATTCTACTCACAGTGGTTCTCGATGTCCAAATTCATCTGGAAACACATCCAGAGCCTATTTCTGGGCATTCGTTGGTCTTCTTCTACCTTGGTATTGCTTGGAATTGAACCTGCTATGTTCACACACGAATAGGTTGGAGGAGAAGCTTGTTCTTGGTGTGGGATGCAACTACGACTGTGGTTCTTGCTCCCACCCTCTTGGCCGAGCTCGGAGCTACCTTTCCCCCTACTGTTGGATGCCCCACACGGTGGCCTAGCTACTACCGCATGCATATTGCTACTACAACTAGGGTGCCGCCCCTCTACTAGCTGGGCACCAGATGGAGAGAGAAGAAAAGGAGAAAAAGGAAGGGGGTAGAGACATCATCGTGCAGCGGGAGATGTCGATGCTAACTACTTGGTCACGATCTGCTGGCTGGGGCATCGACGCACCTACTGGTCGGCCGCCCAAGCTGATGGTGTGGCACTTGGGTGCCTCTAGGGTGAGGGAAAGGTGAAAGGAGGAAGGAGGAAGGGTAGAGGAAGAGTGGGCACATCTATCGAAGGTGGAAGCACAAGAAACAGTTGTTGATTCCTCCCCCTAGGTTGCTGGTCAGGCGGCAGATTGGCACCTCTTGGATGATGCCCTTTCATTCGAGTGAAGATGATAAGGGAGAAAGGGAAAAAAAGAAATAAATAGCTAATTTCTGGAAAAATTGCATGGAAGCCCAATGAAACATAAAAATGTCATAACTATTGACTCGAAGGTCCAAATTGCATGATTTCTTTTGAAATGTTTCAAGCATGAGATTCTCTACAACCTGAAGGCATGAAATTACTATAACACTTGATCAAAGCACTAATTGCATCTGCAAGTACTTAACTCAACTTAATCATCTTAATGATGATGTGATCATTGAACTTACTAGTTAGCTTTGGAGTGGGTCAAAACAATCTCCCTCCCTTATCAGAATTTTGTCCCGAAATTCCTAAATGAGAAAAGGAAAATTGTTACACATCTCAGACTCAAGCTCCCACTTGGCTTCCTCTAGGTTGTGGTTCCTCCATAGAACTTTCACTAGCAGTATCTCATGATTCTTGAGTTTCTTGGTCCTCCGATCAACTATATGTACATGTCCTTCAACATAGGACACATCTGTTCTGAGTTGTGCTGGTTTTGGGTCCACTATCTTCTCTATACTAGGGTAACACTTCTCCAGCATCGATACATGAAACACATCATGTAAATTAGCCAACTCAGATGGAAAATCCAACTTGAAGGCTATAGGTCCAATCCTCTCAATGACAGGATATGGGCCCATAAACCTAGAAGTCAGTTTGCCTCTCTTACCAAACCTAAACACTCCTTTCCATGGTGAAAACTTCAGATACACTTCATCACCAACCTCAAACTCAAGAAATGTATGTCTCTTCTCAACATAACTTTTTTGCCTGTCCTGTGCAGTTTTCAATTGCTCTCTGATCACTGTAATCTTTTCAGTAGTCAAATCAACTATCTCAGGTCTAAGAATCTATTTTCCAACCACCTCGTACCAACATATAGGTGATCTACACTTTCTTCCATATAGAGCTTCATACGAAGCCATACCAAGACTGGAATGGTGACTATTAGTGTATGCAAACTCTATAAGGCTCAAGTGTTCTTCCCAACTTCCACTGAAATGCAAGACACATGCTCTTAGCATGTCCTCTAGAGTATGAATGGTCCTCTCTGACTGACCATCCGTCTATGGGTGAAAAGCTGTACTGAACCTCAACTTTGTACCCAAAGCACGATGCAACTGATTTCAAAACCTAGATGTGAACTTAGGATCTCTATCTGATATAATTGAAATTGGGATACCATGCAACCTTACTATCTCATCCACATATATCTTAGCCAACTTCAGGACATCAAAGGTTGACTTAACATGAAGAAAGTGAGAAGACTTAGTCAGTCTATCAACAATCACCCATATCGAGTCACAACCTCTAGGTGTCCTGGGCAACCCTACCACAAAATCCATTGTGATATGTTCCCACTTCCACTCTGGTATAGGAAGAGATTGCAAGGTACCTGTAGGTTTCTAATGCTCAAATTTAACCTACTGACACACACTACATCTAGCCACGTACTCAGCGATATCCTTTTTCATACCTAGCCACCAATACAACTCCTTGAGATTCCTATACATCTTTGTGTTACCTGGATGCATAGCGTAAATTGATGCATGCACTTCCTCAATAATCTGTTATTTCAAATCACTATCTCCAGGTACACACAACATGTCATGCAGATACAACAAACCATCATCTAAAAACCTGAACTATGGTCTTTTTCCCCTTATCATATCCTACATGATCTGTCGTAACTCACTGTCATTCTGCTGAAGTTCCTTGATCTGATCATAAAAAGTAGGCTTGACTTGCATCTGTGCAATCAAGCCACTCTGTTCTGTCACCCCTAAGTCTAATTTCAACTTCCACATTTCTATTAGCAGGTCACTCTTGAAACATGCCATAGAGAATGCATCAGTTCTTGAACTTGACTTCCTGCTGAGGGCATCTACTACCACATCCGCCTTACCAGGATGATAATCTATCGTCACATCATAATCCTTAATCAATTCTAACCATCTCCGCTGTTTAAGATTCATATCCTTATGGGTGAAAATATATTTCAAACTCTTATGATCTATAAACACCTAACATGCCTCAACATAAAGATAGTGACACCATGTCTTAAGAGCATTAACTACTATAGCTAACTCCAAATCATGTGTCGGGTAATTATCCTCATTCTTATTAAGATATCTAGATGCATAAGCTACTACTTTGCCTTCTTGCATCAACACACAACCTAAACCTCTCCTTGAAGCATCACAAAACACTGTGTAACCTTTACCTGTCTCGGGCAGGATCAACACTGGTGATGTAGTCAACCTCTTCTTCAAGATCTGAAAACTCTTCTCACAGTTGTATGACCAAACAAACGACGCATTCTTTCTTGTTAAGCATGTCAGAGGTGATGCTACAACACTAAAGTTCTGGATGAACCTCCTATAGTAACTTGCCAATCCTAAGAAGCTTTTGATCTCAGTAGGAGTCTTAGGCTGCTCCCACTATAGAACAGACTCAACTTTCTTAGGGTCAACACTTACTCCATCTCCAAAGATGACATGTCCAAGAAAAGACACCTCAACTAACCAGAACTCACACTTACGGAACTTAGCATATAACTGGTGTTGTCTCAACAACTGTAATGCTATCCTCAGATGCTGCTCATGTTGCTCATCATCTTTGGAATAGATCAAAATGTCATCTATGAAAACTACTATGAACTGATCCAAAAACGGCTTGAAAGTCCAGTTCATCATATCCATGAAAGTTTTTGAGGCATTAATCAGTCCAAACGACATGACCAAAAACTCATAATGCATGTATCTTGTTCTGAAAGATGATTTAGGAATATTTAAAGCCTTTATCCTCAACTGATGATATCCAAATCTCAAGTCTATCTTAGAAAAGAGCAATGCTCCTCACAATTGATCAAACAAATCATCTATCCTTGGTAGAAGGTACTTGTTCTTGATGGTGATCTTATTCAACTATCTGTAGTCTATACATAACCTCATAGTACCATCTTTCTTTTTCATAAACATGACTGCATCTCCCCATGGTGAAGAACTAGGTTGAATGAAACCCTTATCTAGTAATTCATGTAACTGAATCTTGGGTTCCTTCAAATCTGCAGGTGCCATTCTGTAGGTTGGTAGAGCTATAGGTTGACTACCTGGCAACACCTGGATCTCAAAGTCTATCTCTCTTTCAGGAGGTAGACCTGGCAACTCATCTGGGAAAACATATGGGAACTCACAAACTACTGGCACATCCCATAGGCTGACTGTGCTCTTCTCAGCTCTAGTATCTACCACATGTGTCAAGAATGCCTCACAATCTTTCTGCAACATCTTATCAGCTACAACGACTGATATGATACACGTAGGTAAGACTTTCCTCTCCAAAAAAGATACAATAAAATCCACCATGTTGAAAGATGGCCTCCTTCTTCCAATAGTTGAACTGAACTCGATACGTTTCTAGGCAATCCATACCCAAGATAACTTGAAAAGAGTTAATATCTAGGGGTATAAGATTAACCGCAATGGTGTAACCACCAAAAGTCAACAAACATTTGGGACAAAATTCCATCAACATTGTTGGTTCACTTAACAAAACCCTCAACAACAACACAATCGGTAACTCCTGGGTTAACAGATTAAGCTCACAAGCTAAAAAATGTTATATAAATGAGTGAGTAACACCTGAATCTATCAAAACTGTAACTGAAATGTTGTTAAAGAAAAGCATTTCTCCTGTAATTACTCGAGAAGAAACCATACCTTCTTGCGGTGTCAAAGAGAAAAAGCGTCTTGAAGCTCTTCCTCTCCCACAATGTCCTCGTTGTCCTTCCCTAGCACTGGGTGTTGCACCACCTCGGGAACCTGAGGCTACTAAAGAACTTGCTCCTCCAGCTGGAGCCTATCTCGGGACATTCTGATACTGTGACTGGGAACCCTGTGATGCTGATTGCTATAACTGGGGGCAATTCCTTTTAAAGTGTCCCACCTATCCGCAAATATAACAACCCTGAACATCTGCACCCCAACACTGACTAGAGTGCGGCTTCCCATAGATATCACACCTCGGTACCTCTTTCCTTGGCGGACCTGTCACTGAGACTGATGATCCAGAAGACCTAGTTGGAGGTGTCCATGTAGAATGTGTATTCCATCTACCAGAGTTAGGTCTTCCTCCACTTGACAAACAAACAGATCCTTGTCTACCAAAACAACCAAGTCCTCATCCTATATTTGAAAAGAAACCACCACCTCATGTGTATCCACCACTGCTTTGTCCCCTTCTAATAAAGTCTCTAGATCGTTTCTTACTCTCAGACTGCTTATCAGCATTAACTGACTCTTATATATGTCTCGTTGCTTCCACAAATTCCCCAAACTTTTCTCTATCTCTTCAACCAATGGATGATACAATGTGTCTAATCTCTGATCTTAATCCTTCTTGAAATCTTCTACAGTTTTTTACATCATTAGGAACAAATTGAGGACAGAAATTCGCCAACCTTGTGAAATGTGCCTCGTATTCACCATTTATCATACTTCCTTGTCTGATAATCTACAACGGTCTTATTTTATCACTCAAAAAGGTAGGTGGGCAGTACTTAAGATGAAATTCATCAACTAAATCTTTCCAAGTCAGTATCGTGTCCCTTCTTTTATCTTCCACTCCACGCCACCAGAGCTCTGCATCACCTTTAAGAAAATAAACTTCATGATTGATTTGTCTTTCCTCAGACAGGTCCTTCAGACGGAACACTTTCTCTAACTGTCTCAACCATTCATCTTCCACTGTAGGGTCCATAGTTCCATTGAACTCAGTACTTCCAAGCTTCTTAGCCAGCTCATTGGAACTCATCAGGTCCTTGCTACTTGAGGTAGAAGCTCGCCTCTCCATCTTATACTTTTCCCTGGTCTCAAGAAACATCCTATTCATCCTTGATGCCTCATTCACATCATTTCCACCACTTGGACCCATCTCTTGAGAATCAGGTCCAATGTGGCTCTCAGCTTGGTCCTCATGACTACGTCCTCTTCCTACCATCTGCAATAGTATAAAAGAACACTTCCTGTTAGAAAATTGCAGTTCGAAGGAAAACACCCTAATCCTAATCCTATTGGTCTCTTATCGTCCCTTGACCTTGACTTAGACTAACTACGTACTCAACCCATGCTCTGATACTAAAATTAGCTATCACGCTCCGACCCCACAATTACCACTAATCATGAGATTAGAAATGACAAGAAGATTACACTTAATACAAATACACCCTTAACGTTTTCTTTTCTTGGTAACTTTGAATTAACCTAATAGCTTGAATAACATCAGATTGTAAGAAAACTACAGAAGCAAGCTGACTGTTTCTTAATCTTGAAAGATACCTCAGAGTTTAAACAACATATTACATTTTACTAGCGGAATATAAAGTGCAACAGTTAATTGAAAACTAAACTACATATTACATTTCATTCTCTCTCTCTCTACCATACCACATGCCCAAGGACCGAGGGGAAAGGACTAAGATACCTCTATCTACCTACGTACTACCTCTTAAGAACTTGGGTGATACGATCCTTCAGCTTTCTCATGCTGATGCTGACCTGAAAAATGTTTCAGTAGGTTGGTGAGCTACTGGCTTAGTGAATAGAATTTCACCCAAACATCACAGATAACTCATTTATGTTTATTAATTGGATTAAAATTCAAGATAATACAATACTGAGTAGATCTAAGAAATATAATTTAAACAACATGAGATATCAACATTTCATTAAGATAACAACTACTGCAAGACTGTAGATATGATTAAATAATAGAGAATACTAAATATCATTTAAAGGACAACTGCTGTGAAACTGACTCAGATCATTCTTAACTCTGTGAACCTATATGAACATATTTTATCTTATGCCCTGATCATATGAAGTGTACTCTACATATGAAGACTCGTAGCGAACTACGATCCCACTGTACAAGACTTAGCCGACACCCCGGGATAGCTAAGTCTGACTGCTGTCCTGGTCTGCTACAGGAAAACTGGCTCTCTAGCCTCGACACTCCTATGGTGCCATAAATTGGACTCCTCCTCTAGGCTAAGTACACAGGCGGAGGGTCTGAGATGCTCTGTGGGCCTCAACTTGGTACGCTTTGTGGGTACCTCTGGGTTACCACTGGGACTTCCAGTTCATGTTGGGCAAACTATCTTCTCTTAGGAGACTTCCTCAAGGGCATCGTCTCCCCGCACACTCTGTGGGTGCGTTCCGACCCCTGTATACTGGACGCACCTCTAGGGTAGGTCGTTTCATCCCTAAGGCACTGACCTCTCATAGGGATTCTACGGTGTCAGGGCCCTTAATCTATTATTTTATTATTCTAGAAAACTCTGACTAGATTGTACATTTCTCTTACTTATACTCTACTCTGGTATCTCTATGGTATCGTGTATATTTACTTGAACTTTACAACACATCATAAATATCATTCTAAATTTGATAGAGCAGTTTATTCAAGGACTGCAAATGTTGAGAGATTTGATATATTAAGAATGTAGGAAGATTTCAAGTTCTTAAATAAACTAAATACATGTCCACTTGTAATTTATTGAGAAATCAACATTATTATGCATGCAGGTAGACTAAAATTCTTAGATAAATAGAATTCATGTCAACATGGCACTTATACACTGAAATCATACAATTGAACATTGTAATGCACTAACAAGAATTAATTACTTGATATATGAGTAATCGTCAGTAGCACTTAGAAATTATCTGTAATTCCTCAAAAATCATACACATCAACCCAAGATCAGAGTTGTGCATCACATAACTCAATTAAGAGCTAAATTACTTATTATGGCACAGGTTATTAATATTAATTGAGAATTTCAAATAATTTCTTAGAAAACATGTCAATTTGTATAATTATTAAACTACTAGCATTAAGTGTAGTAGGGAGCGTGCAACTAGGTTTTCTTGAACATTTTCATGTCTTCGTCATTTCTTTGTAATCGTAGATCAATTGAATTACTAAAATAGTGTAGTCTGGGTTTATACCCAAACTGTCTAGTTACTGGTCGTGCGCTACTAGTTTCAACATTTAACTAAGTAAATTGGGTTTTGATCAATCGTGTAATTTCACTAAATCACATCACACATACCAATCAACTAATTAGAATCAAGCAAGAGTTAATAATTTGAACGTGCAAATTAGGATTCGAGCAGTGTCGGTGCTGTCCGACACTTGTGTAAATGCTGACATCTACGAATAATACTACTTTTAACCGAAAGGTCTGATTATTCGAGTTAAATCATGTGAATGGGAGTGAGATTCTACCCACAGCGGTTCGGGATGTCCGAATTTGTCTGGAAACACATCCAGAGCCTATTTCTGGGTGTTCATTGGTCTTCTTCTACCTTGGTATTCCTTGGAATTGAACCTGCTACGTTCACACATGAACAAGTTGGAGGAGCAGCTTGTTCTTGGTGTGGGATGTAGCTACGACTGTGGTTCTTTCTCCAACCCTCTTGACCGAGCTCGAAGCTACCTTTCCCCCTGCTGCTGGGTGCCCCACACGACATCCTAGTTGTTGTCGTGTGCAGCTTGCTACTGCAACTAGGGCGCCGCCCCTCTACTAATTGGTCAACGGATGGAGCAAGAAGAAAAGGAGAAAAAGGAAGGGGGTGGAGACATCGTCGTGCAGCGGAAGCTGTCACAGCTAACTTCTTGTCCACGAGCTACTGGCTGGGGCATCGACGCACCTACTGGTTGGCCGCCCAAGCTGATGGTGTGGCACTAGGGTGCCGCTAGGGCGAGGGAAAGGTGAAAGGAGGAAGGAGGAAGGGTAGAGGAAGAGTGGGCATAGCTATCAGAGGTAGAAGCACAAGAAACGACCGTTGATTCCTCCCCCTAGGCTGTTGGTCGGGTGGAAGATTGGGTGCCGCTTAGACGGTGCCCTATCGTTCGGGTGAAGAAGATAAGGGAGAAAGGGAAAAAAGAAAGAAATAGCTAATTTCTGGAAAAATTGCATTGAAGCCCAAAGAAACATAAAAACGTCATATCTATTGACTCGAAGGTCCAAATTGCATGATTTCTTTTGCAAAGTTTCAAGCGCAAGATTCTATACTACCTAAAGGCATGAAATTATGCCTATTAAACTGTAACACTTGATCAAAGAACTAATTGCATCTGCGAGTACTTAACTCAACTTAATCATCTTAATGATGATGTGATCATTGAACTAACTAGTTAGCTTTGGAGTGGGTCATAACACAAAATATGAGCAAATTTTTCTATATTTATAATATGGGATACTGTCATAAGAACCAACATTCAAAGAAATACTAGCGTCAAATACCTCATGCACCATATTATCATCATTCATTTGAGCTTTACCAAGACTCTTCCTAGCATGCTTGTTGGATTTGCATTGCCAAATTCATACTCGGGTTCACTAGAAGATCATAGGGCCACATGTTCCCACTTTATGGTGCATGCAACACACTTGTGGCTTGACTTGTTATAAGGTAATAGCACGGGATCATAAACTGAAGCATGAACTCCCAATGGAGTCTATGATGAACACTGCTACAAAGTTGGTGTTGCTGACCCACACATTGCACTAACAAAATGAACTTTTTTTATGCATGATGGTTGGATTTATTGCAGGTTGACTTTTACACTCCTCTTAAGGATGTGTGTCTTCAAATACATTTGTTTCAATGGCTGAGATATACCCATCATATTGCACGGCTCAAGCTACCTTGACAAGACCATTCATGATTATAGGTATTAAACTGACAAAAAAAGAATGTAGAAAGCAAAGTTAATACTAGTAAACATAAACATCATAAAAAAATCCAAAATACAGACAAAGAAGGCGTTATAATATTTATACCAAAAAGTGTCAAAGCAACGGTGATCGACCATCAATCAAATCTATAACACTAATAGATACAAAAACTAGAAAATGGATATAAAATGTACAAAGTGTTAAATGCCATCATCATTGTATTAAAGAATGTCACCATGTATTGATGGTTGTCATTTGATTCATTATAATACAAACTTTGAGTAAAATATAAATCTTATTAACTTTTTCTCAAGGAAAATATAAAAAGTTGTATATAATATATGTTCCATATATGAAATACCTTTCTGACACATGAATGGCTTTTAGATTGAAAATATTTAGTAATTTGAAAAGACTAGGCAAGTAAAGTCATGGACTTGCCTAAAAGTCCCAGTAATTTGATTTTCCATTCTATAACTCCATCCCATTTACTCCCTTTTGTTTCAATGAATTTAAGTAAAGTGTAATAAATTTTAAATAGGTATCTACCTATGTGTGTTGTAACACATGTAATTTATTATATATGTTATAATAAGATAAAGAAGAAAAAGTTGGATAGTCACTTAGACAAGAGACTCAAGACAAGGGCTTCCACCTCATAGCCTAGGGAGAGAATACAACTATACAAGATAGGATATCCTAGCCGCAGCCCCGTAAAGAGAGAAATCACTTTTGTAGTTTATTTATCATGATGGTAAAACATGTGAAGTTGATGAATGTCCTATATTGATTGGCTGGTTAATTGCTAGGATTCGTCCATTTAGAGTTTTCAGAAGGAAAAACCAGCTATAGTATCAGAGGATGTTCTCCAGGTCTACCTTCATTGGTTTTTTAAAATCAGTAAACCAATGCTATACATGCAAAAATACATTATTCAGAATCAATTTGTAACTTCGTTTTTAAGCAAAGTATTGTCTTTATCCGTTAGTTTCACATCACTTCTTACATGCCTTCTACCAGATTCTAACGAAATATAATCATTCACATGTACTTCGTCAATTTAATTCATGTTATAACAATTAAATAAAAAGCATGTACACATATTATAACAAAGTTTTAAAAGTTAAGTTGTCAATGTACCGATTGAACTTTTCATAAATGGCATCCTCCCACACATTGGTGTCACCTGTGTGTGACTCCTCATCTAGGAACTTCTGATCTCTAGATTTTTGAGTATACTCTTTTGGCTGTTGTTTGGTTCAAACACCTCAAGCTTCTACATGAAATAAACTGGAAAAGGCACCTACTTCAACTTTTAATAGATAGCATCCTCTCACGCATTGTTGTTGCCTGTGCGTGACTCCTCATCCATGAACTTCTCTGTAGATCATCGGACATCCTCTTCTGATTAACGTTTGGTTCGGACACCTCAAGCTTCTACATGAAATATGACTAAGAGTAATAGTCCAAACCAGTTACCCAAACAAACTATGTATAAATAGAAAGAATTATAGATGTTATCCGAATAAATTATTCATAAACAATAGGTTTTTGAATTAATGCAAATAGAATCCAAGTAGTTACAAATACATTTGTATGTCTATGTGAAGCATCTAAGTAGGTCCTTAGATTTATTTTGGAGAAGCAGGTTTTCCTTAACCTGTAAACCACTCTTCAGAATTACGTTGCCTCCATGCATCTGACTCAAGATATAGTAGGAGATTAATATGATTTCAAGAAACCAGAGATTGAACACTACCAGACTTGCTGCCATTTTGTGCAGACCGACCCATTTATTTCTTTATTTGTTAAATTACATGCAATTCCGCTGTAGAACATATTTCAATGACACCGTATGGTCCAATGATCTTTTCGACTAACTAGCAAGCAAAAAGAAGCAGTCGTACACAATAAAGTGTAGAAAGCAAAAATAATATAATAAGAAGAAGATGGAGAAGAAGAGATGCTTGCGTCATGTGATTGTTGTTATGCTGGTAAAGAAACTAACCTTCCCGAGAGAGATGATGTTTATATTAATATAAACCCATGATCATCCACCTTGCGGATCACGTGAACTCTAGAATAGAAAACATGAAGGATAGTAGATGAGGAACATCGGTCTGAATTATGAATCCAGCACAATGCTAATGTTATGCTGAGGAACAACCTACTAATAAACTCCATGGTTCTCCAGAAAAGATACGAACACGCCCAAGGTACTTTTCAATTTGCTAATCTAAAAATGTTGCCTATTTCCACCGATATAGGTTAGCATTAATTTTAGTAACAAGATACACTTCCAGTGAGATGTCTGATGGTAGGTGTCGTTTTCGAATATGGAGCGATCCTTTGAATGGACATCAGGTTCTATGTCATAGGATTCAGAGGTCTGGGGAAATTGGCCACTAACATCGGGTTAGGCGTTTATTTGTGCAGACCGACAAGTGACGATCATTGTCGACCAAAATATTGCCTGCCATCTTTGGTGAAGCTACACCAACACCACCAGTTTCCACCATAATTGGAAAAATATATATGCAAGTGAGAAATCGAGGATAACTTGCTGCTGGAGGCTATGAAATTGTGAATTGGGATGGCACCAATGAAAATGATTACCGCATGAAATCCCTCACAGCTCTGGATCCGGACGCTGCTGTGCAGGTGCTTTGACGTGAGAAGCCTACTTTGACAGGTGAGGAATTGCTGTGATGCGATCTCCTTGCACTCATTCTGTGGTCTGGCCGACATATTTGCCAAACGCCCTAGCGGCCTCCTCTTCGTTGAGGAAGACGGTCGGGTTGTAAGCGAGGGTTGAGGCCCTGAGGGTGTGCGATTATGTTAGGTGTAAAATTTAAGTTTGATTTTAGTTTAAGATTAGATAGAATAATATTGATACTGACATTTATAAAATGTCATTATTGAAACATGAAAAGGTCAGTGTTAAACGTTTCGTTATGTGGGACATATACACCACCATTTAATGGTGTTACAATGTAAAATGCCGGTAAATAAGGATTTATAAGGGCATTTTTGAGGAATGTCACTATATTAAATGCCACTAAAATAAATTTTTGTTATAGTGTGGCGAGACACACAGAAGAAGGAAAAAGTTTATAGAATCTAATTGTTATTGAATAAGGTTGGATAAATCTTTTAATGACATGGATGCAGATGACAAAAGTGAGGGGTTGATGCAACTGAGCGAGAAAAAGAGAACATGATACAAAAAGAGGTAGATATGAATGCAGATATGGAGAAGGAGAAAAAGAAGGAAACACTGGTGACCTACGTGCGTAGGGATCTACCAAAAATGTCCACAACCCCTACCAAAGGAAAGTTAATGAAGCACACCAATAATGAAGAGGTCATGCCCCTTACAAGCATATGAGCACATAAGGGTCCCATGCTCCATAATTTGAATGAAGAAACAATCTATAGAGGGGAAGCGGTCAATGAAATGCAACACAATGATGAGAAGGGAACTACTAGTAGATGGCAATAGTTATTACTTCTTGAATCCTTCAATATGTCTTCTTTCTTGTTCCATGGTTGATATCATATGTTGTAATACAAGGCTTTTCGAAAACAATGACATATGTCATGCCCTAAATGAATTAGTTGATGTCTATAAACAAAACATCAGGACAATCCTCGAGCCAAGAATCAGTGATAAGACTGACATGAGGATGATCAAAAGCTAGGGTTTAAAAAATTCTTATCATGTAGATGCATAGGGATTTGCAGGTGGCATTTGGGTCTGTTAGGATAATGACCACTATTGAGTGGAGTTTACAAACAACGACAAACAAATCATCACAGGCATAGTTGACAACAAATGTATCATCTCTTTTGACTATGCATGCCCTCAAGTTGTACTTGGAGATTTTAATACTACCCTTACACCAAGTGAGAAATGCAGTAACATTCACTACAATTATGTAGAAAATCAGACCTTTAATGAAACATTACTGGAGGCAGACATCTCTAATTTGGATTTCTCAGACATTAATTACAAATACAAACATGGATACCTATAAGAGAGATTAGATAGAGATCTTGTAAACATTATGTTCATTTGCAAGTATAAGGAATCCATTATACAACATCTTATATGGATGGACTCTAATCATGCCCTCTGCTGATTCAATTTGCTAAAGAAGAGGAGGAGACCCCCATTTCATCACAAAGGCTTCATTGTATTCACACAACAGCTTCTATCGGATCCTGTAAGAAGCCAAGAATGACCGTCTAAATTTCAACAAAGCCCTCAATAGAGCCCATGAGGCATTAAAGGTGTGGGATAGGTAAGGCTTAATAATAGTGACAATAACACAAGGTTTTACCACACCTATGTGAATTAAAGGAAGAGAGGTAACACTATATTTTAAAGAATGAGGCTTGTGACTAGATCTCTAACGGACATGAATTACAAGAAATGGTAACACTGCAAGTTGAAAAGGTTCTTACCGAACCACTGAGAAACTCCACACCACATTGGAATGGTTATCCTGGTACCTTTAAAACACCAATACATAGTCAGCTAGTGATCATCATAGAAAACCCTGTTGGGTTTTAGGGAGGCAGAGAAGGCAGCGGAAACAAAAAAATTCTCCCCCAAACCCGGAACAAGGAAACGCGTCAACGTCTATATAATAGGAAAGGATGGTTTGTGGAATCATATCTTGTCCCGAGACTTGCTCGGCGATAATACCTCGCGCCTTGCGCGGTATTCAACTCCGGTCTTAGACGGTGTCTATGCAGCTCCTGGTCGCACCGGGACTGACGACTCCTCCTCTAACTGGGACTGTCGGGGTTGACAGTTGTCCTCCTGAGCGGCAGAAACCTCCTGCCTCTGAAGTAGTCCACATGGACCACTTGGAAATCCACACTCCTTGTCCCACAAGGAAGTGGAAGCAGTCGCACCCTCCTATTGGCGTACTAGTGACCAACACACTCTCCTGCCTCCAGTTGCAACTGCAGTTGTCTTTCCCTTGCTGTACCTCCCTTTGCAGGTAGCACTTGCTCGGGCTCTCTCTCTCGGTTACCAAAACCAGAGAGAAGGACAACTTTGCAGAGCAACTGGTTGCACTGAGTTGTACTTTGAGAAGCCCCCAATACCCCTATATATATAGGAGGGTCATGGGACAGGGTTCTCCTTCCCGGGAAAAGTGGGACTAAAAGAAGGAGTAGAAGGGTTCGAGATTTTCCACAAAACAACCAACTCACAACCTGAACCGATCGTTTCACAACTGAAACGGTCGATTGGGGATCTGAGCCGGTCGGTTGACACTCAACCGATCGGTTGGGACCCATGAGCCGGTCGGTTCACTTTCTGAACCGATCGGTTCGTGGTCCTGACCAGTTCCCGATTGACTTTACAACTTTTGTTTCTAATTGGTATCAAATACCAATCCTTGTTCCAATCAAATTGGGCAAGTGAAAAGAAAGGAAAATTCTCACCAATCCGACTTTCCCAACTTGCTCGGTTGCAACAGTTGAACCGATCATTTCAACACTTGAAGCAATCGTTCACCCTGTCCTTGAGCCGATCGACTCAACACTTGAGCCGACTGATTCACCAAGCTCAGCCGATCGGTTCATCACATGAGTCGATCGGTTGGGAGTGCAAATTGTACATAATCATTCAATTGCGATTTCAATCAATACGATACTCTAATCAATCTGTCCAACACCTTGAACACTATGATTTTGAGCTATCAATCAATTGAGTGTTTAATTGAACTACTAAACTCCTTTAGTAATCAATCTAAACATTGCTTGTGGACAAAACTCCTCTTCCAGGTTAAATCCTATGTGTATGACCCTACAGGTCCATTTCACATTGGCAGTGAAAGTCCATAACACTTATGACTTCACAAGCAAAGAGCGGTGCCTAGTCACACATTAGTGCTACCCAAGTGAAAGTAGAAAGTTGGAGAACAACTTTCAATCCTACAATCCATGAATGGTGTTACAGCGAATGTATAATTCCTTTGTCACTGATATCCTGAATGAACTCGAGGCATGGAATAGTCATCCTGTCAACGTTCATTCACTTTCTTGATATCAGAGTAGATTGTAAGAGATATGTATGACATCAATATCACATACTTATTCACACATGCGTGCGCACGCCTATTTCAATCCTACTCATCAAGTGGCCTTGGATATCAAACTCCCTCAGGAGGGACAAATCCCATATCTATCACTCACCCGTCAAAAGCCCCATGTGTCAAAGCCACCCAATCATCACCTTTATAACAACCCATGTTTCAGGACTGCGTTTGATGATGTCAAAGTGTGCCCAACGACATGTGTTGAGTGTAGTGATTTCATGTCATTGAATCACACTCACCACCATCACTGTGAGTACTGACTGTGACTACCATGTCATGGTTCCATGTGTCAAACTCACGGTGGGTCTGTCCGGTACACTTGTTCTCTAACAAGTACCTATGTGTTTGGTTTGATATCTCTATATCATGACTAATGAGATTATGTCATCAACCAACACCACAATCTAGTCTTGTGTGTCATTGCTGTCTATCTACCTTCCACAATGACATCCGACTAGGGACATAACAAGAATGTACAAACTCTTAGCATCTGTATGATATCATCGTTCAGGTCATGAACCTGAAGGCATACATCATTGAGTACTGTCATTCTCTAGACATTCAATCTGTTCTATCACTATCTCATATGACAAAACTAGAAAGAATTGGAAGCTTGCCTTTGATGTTTATCAAATTAATCTTAATGTATCCCACCAATCATCCCATGATTGGCTCTCAGGGAATACACACCAACAGACTCCCACTTGCACAGTGAGCCAATCACCCTTGAATCATATTCATAGTGATCTTCAAACATGTCCCACATGTTATTGTGCTCTAGTGCGAACATAGTGAGTTATGGCAACACCTTGCCAAAGTCAGTATAAATTGCATGTCTCTCATCTCTTCGTTGTACGTCACACGTATGAGATGGAGGTGTCGTAATATGCGATCTATTATTCCTTTGCTAACCTTTAGCCACATTGCATGATCAAGGATTCCATACTTGTCATCAATGAGCGGAATATAAGTTCATCTCATGAACTTCCAGATCCATATAATATCCATTGTTGTTCTCTAACACATAGATACTCGGTATTTCCTTTTAAATGGTTTCATTGGAACACTTCCAATTATCAACAAACTTTCACTTTTATATATATCCTATATATATTGTGCGATTAATTTTCTGTCCTTTCGGAAGTTCGCATCAATGTAACTCTTTACATTGAACTCTTCCTTATCTCTATAGAACTAGTACTTCTCAAGTACTTATCAAGTTCTCATGGTATTCCAATAACCCTTACTGGAAATAGACAGACATCCACTCGTCATGTCCCACATACGAGTTATCAGGATGAGCACATCATATTGCCATGTCCTACATACAAGATGATGAATGCATTTTGTTCTTCACCATGTCGATACATGCAAGATAATGGGATAATTGCATACATGATAGATCCATATCTATTCTTTAGTGTTCCCATTCTTCATAAGAATTGGACACTTGGCCTTGGGATAATAACTCCATGTAACATGGACAAGTTTTCTCCCACTGAATCTGTGCATATTGAACCCTTCAGTACAGATTGCCAATGTATGCTTTCTCTTTTTAGGTCAAGAGGTTTTCGAGAACTATCTCTATAGATCTCTATTCCTATCACATAGGAAACTTCTCTATCTTCCTTAAAGATAATTTCCACTTTTGGATTTCCATTCTAGAACATTTCCATTTCACATCAATATGTGGAATGTGAACACGCTCCCACTAAATCACAGATCCCTTCTTTATCTTTGACATATCAGTCAAACCCTATGACTATATTATCAAAGTAAAGATCCAATTCTGAGTTGCTTGTACTAAATCAATCACATTGATTAGTCCATTGTAACTTATAGACTTCATTTGCATTATTGGATTCATAAACCTTATAGGTTGTGTCACGTACACATCCTTGTCTTATTCCTCATAGGAATGCAGTTTTAGTATCCATATGCCAAATGTCTTAGTCATTAAGTTGCAATGAACAAGCATCATCCTTTTCAAAATGTTATCCATGTGTCTTAACACTTAAGACTCATTTGCACTTATGGATTTGATCCAATGAGTGCTACCATCAAGGTCATACCTTATGGTTCACATGGATGTCATTTAGGATGTAATGGTCATAAACCATAACTCAAAATTCGGTTCCTCATATTCATCTAGATAGTTGACTCATCACATGAACAACTCATCACATAGATAATTGAGGTGTATCTGTCCAGGATATAAGAACTCACAACTCCTTGTGATTCTTAATGTCCTTTATTAGTGAAGTGCATTCTTTATTTAAGAAGAATTTAGTTATTTGATAATCATCCTCTAACTCCTTAGAGTATGATTCCTTCTTGATTTAGACATCACCATGCCTTAATCATGAGTTCACTATGATACACTATCACAATCACTCATAAGGATCTCAAATATTTGGTCCAAGTATTTCATTCATTGATCTCATCAAGAATTAACACTTTACCAAATTTGCACTTCATCTATGATAATCTTGAACATTTCAAGATATTCATATTGGTATTTCTCTAAACACCATTTGAAGTATTAGCATTTGTTCCAATAGGTATGTAAATACATCACATGTATTATACCTAATAGGATAATCATTCTCCCACTGCCATTAGTGAAGATTGATTAATCATGTCCAAGATATTCATGTCTCTTACTGGTTCTCTAACCAAAACAGTCTATATTTACCCATCACATGGAAACTAGAAATGAATTTCTCATGATTGATGCTAATTTGATTGTTTGAGTTATCAATAACTTTAGGTATCATTTTATCTTATGCATACCATGTATCACAATATAAACAAGGCATTTCCACAAAGATCATATCTTTAAGATTGAAACATCAACTTTATTAATTGCCATCATTGTCATACAATATGCAATAATAAAATGTTTCTATCTATTGGCAATATATGAAATAGCAGTTCTCAACTCTATTTCGTGCCCTTTAGGCTGAAATAAACTGAAAGATACTCCTATCTATGGAAGCAACACTTGCTCCAATGATGGGTACTCCTTTCTTGGTCCTTTCACAAAGGCCATCACTTCTTTGCGGATCTTGCATATCATATATGATAGATCCATATATTGGTATCATATACCTCAGATAAAGAAGCAGTTCATTTCATGATACCTTAGGTGGAGATCTCCACCCCCTCCTTCATCTTCTTTTATTCTTCTAGATATAGAGGGAAATTCCCTCATACACCCTTTCCCCATGTGCCTTGAGGCTGAAGACGGCTTGGATTGTTGGCTAGCATCAGAACACTTCTTTGCTTTGCCCTTGTCCTTGCCCTTAATAATTACCTTCTCTTTGATCACATCAAAGATTATGGTTTGTCTTTCTTCATCTTTTCCTCTACTATCCTCAACATGTCCAACAACTCTGTCAATGCTTGTCAAAGTTGTTCATGTTGTAGCTTATCATGAATTCTATGATTCTCACAACATTTGCAGTATCATACCAATAGCCAACTCTTGACTCAGAGGGAATCCTTCTTAGTCAAGTTTTCAACATACCCAATTACATTGAGTGTGTGAATACCTTACTGGATCTCCTTCTATCATGACATACTAGGACAGTGTCCTTGAGACATCATATGTCTCATGTTGTCTCTGCAACTCATAGTTCAAAGAACACAACATCAAGCACTCCTCATCAATGTCATCCTCGGTATGCTTCCATAAGCATACTTTCGGCCATTGATGTGCTGGGATTGAGTTCATCTGGTCTTGGTATAACTAGGACTTAGAGCTTTTGCTCTTTGATTGAAAACACTTCTCATCATCCTAACCATTCGTGGAATTATTCCCATTTAATTTGTTGGTCTCAAAGACAAATCACAAATAAAGTGATTTGTTGATTAACCATTTATTTTAACAAAAGGAAATATATGCAATTTTAGTCCAAAACTCTTTTTGACTTGTTTGATTGATTTGAAAAATCGACGATAAAATTAGGCCTTTAATTAATTATCACTCCCACTATTTTACTTCAAATTGATAGCCCTCACCATCAATTAGGAAGACTGTAGCGTACAACCTTCTAGTGGGCAAGATCCATATTTCATCAAGTCATGAGTCAGCTTTGGTTGATCGCCCACAATCTTGACTATTTAGGTAGGCCATCATGCCAATTGCATCATATGCAACTCTTGATGAATGAACATGCACAACACCTTGCCATGAACATTTGTTGCCTCTGGGCTTAGACGCTCTAAGAATCACCAGTTAAGTCTAACCCAAAAGCCGACACGGTAAACATGCACCCTGCTTTGGTAGAACCTACATGTCTACCCTTCACACTTCCACAAGATAGACAGTGCACCACGCTTTGGCGTAACCTACGCTTGGTCGATCGAGTTTTTCATGTGTGCCGCTAATGGAAGGCATATAATACTTAATATTTTAATGAGGGATTTGGTTTTTATATACATATACATATCCAATCACCAAAATACATAGTATGTATCATATACATGCTATATCCCACATAAAACATGCACAAACGATAAAAAGCGATGATTATGGCCATCCTAATGTGATTCCTCGAGCCAAGAGGAATCACTGTCATCTAGGTCTACATCACATGCAACCTGTACAAGATGAACTTTGTGCCTTGCCTTCCGAGTTGATCAACTCATCACATGAATGATCTGCTCTCTCTGGCTGGTCGTCTGGGTGCCACCAGCCGATCGGTTGGCTCCTACAACTGATTGGTTCTCCTGATCATCGTGCATCTCATCATGGCCGCCACCGGCTCATCTCGCTCCTCGAACCGGTCATCTACCGATCAGTTCACTCCTTGAACCGATCGTCTTGAACGTCAATCGATCGGTTCACGCCTTGAACCGATCGTCTTAGCTATCGTTAGATATCCTCCGTTCTTTGACATAACAGGAAATAAAATCTATCCTAATTTACATTACTTAAAAGGGAAACCCCGAGTTACATTCGGGGGGAGCAAAGGTAGGAAAGAATCTCAAATTATTTCGAGTTACATCAGGAATAGGAGAAGGAAGATCGGTCCGTAGACCGAGATGCAAGCAACCACACACAACCATTCATAGATAGGGTTTATAGGCCATAACCACGCTATACATCCACCACAAAACTCATTTAAGGGCGACGCGTATCGAGTGCATTAATAATACATATCATATATGCAATTTGGGATTTTTGGATTTAGGATTGGACATGCATAAAGCCAATATTATTCGCATCGTATGCAATAAATAAAGGCGACAAACCAAAATCGATCATATCGATATTCCTAAAATATAGAGCAGTTGACGTGGCTCTGATACCACTGTTGGGTTTTAGGGGAGGCAGCGGAAACAAAAATTTCTCCCCCAAACCTGGAACAAGGAAACGCGTCAACGTCTATATAATAGGAAAGGATGGTTTGTGGAATCATACCTTGTCCCGAGGCTTACTCGGCGAAAATACCTCGCGCCTTGCGTGTTCTTCAAATCCAGTCTTCGACGGTGTCTATGCAGCTCCTGGTCGCACCGGGACTGACGACTCCTACACGTATCGGACTATCGGATGACAGTTGTCCTCCTGAGCGGCAGTGACCTCCTGCCCTTAAAGTAGTCCACACGGACCACCTGGAACTCCACACTCCTTGTCCCACAAGGAAGTGGAAGGAGTCGCACCCTCCTGTTGGCGTACTAGTCACCAACACACTCTCCAGCCTCTAGTTGCAACTGCAGTTGTCTTTCCCTTGATGCACCTCCCTTTGCGGGTAGCACTTGCTCAGGCTCTCTCTCGGTTACCAAAACCAGAGAGAAGGACAACTTTGCAGAGCAACTGGTTGCACTGAGTTGTACTCTGAGAAGCCCCCAATACCCCTATATATATAGGAGGGTCATGGGACAGGGTTCTCCATCCTAGGCAATGTGGGACTAAAAGTTGGAGTAGAAGGGTTCGAGATTTTTAACAAAACAACCAACTCGCAACCTGAACCGATCGTTTCACAACTGAAATGGTCGGTTGGGGATCTGAGCCGGTCGGTTGACACTCAACCGATCGGTGGGGACCCATCAGCCGGTCGGTTCACTTTTTGAACCGGTCGGTTCGTGGTCCTGACCAGTTCCGGATTGACTTTCCAACTTTTCTTTCTAATTGTTATCAAATACCAATCCTTGTTCCAATCAAATTGGGCAAGTGAAACGAAAGGAAAATTCTCACCAATCTGACTTTCCCAACTTGCTTGGTTGCAACAGTTGAACCGATCGTTTCAACACTTGAAGCAATCGTTCACCCTGTCCTTGAGCCGATCGACTCAACACTTGAGCCGACCGATTCACCAAGCTCAGCTGATCGGTTCATCACATGAGCCGATCGGTTGGGAGTGCAGATTGTGCAGAATCAGTCAATTGCAATTTCCATCAATTTGTCCAACACCTTGAACACTATGATTTTGAGTTATCAATCAATTGAATGTTTAATTGAACTACTAAACTCCTTTAGTAATCAATCTAAACATTTCTTGTGGACAAAACTCGTCTTCCAGGTTAAATCCTGTGTGTGTGACCATGTAGGTCCATTTCACGTTGGCAGTGAAAGTCCATAACACTTATGACTTCACAAGCAAAGAGCAGTGCCTAGTCACACATCAGTGCTACCCAAGTGAAAGTAGAAAGTTGGAGAACAACTTTCAATCCTACAATCCATGAATGGTGTTACAGCGAATGTATAATTCCTTTGTCACTGATATCCCGAATGAACTCGCGGCATGGAACAATCATCCTATCAACGTTCATTCACTTTATTGATCTCAGAGTAGATTGGAAGAGATATGTATGACATCAATATCACATACTGATTCACACATGCATGCGCACGCCTATTTTAATCCTACTCATCAAGTGGCCTTGGATATCAAACTCCCTCAGGAGGGACAAATCCCATATCTATCACTCACCCCTCAAAAGCCCCATGTGTCAAAGCCACCCAATCATCACCTTTATAACAACCCATGTTTTAGGACTGCGTTTGATGATGTCAAAGTGTGCCCAACGACATGTGTTGAGTGTAGTGATTTCAGGTCAAAGAATCACACTCACCACCATCACTGTGAGTACTGACTGTGACTACCATGTCATGGTTCCATGTGTCAAACTCATGGTGGGTCTGTCCGGTACACTTGTTCTCTAACAAGTACCTATGTGTTTGGTTTGATATCTCTATATCATGACTAATGAGATTCTGTCATCAACCAACACCACAATCTAGTCTTGTGTGTCATTGCTGTCTATCTACCTTCCACAATGACATACGACTAGGGACATAAAAAGAATGTACAAACTCTTAGCATCCGTATGATCTCATCGTTCAGGTCATGAACCTAAAGGCATACATCATTGAGTACTGTCATTCTCTAGACATTCAATCTGTTCTATCACTATCTCATATGACTGAACCAGAAAGAATTGGAAGCAATTGAAACTTGTTAAGTTTAACCCATAGGGACCCCTCAAAACCCACGTCTACTTTGAAGATGACCTTATTCTTTTTGCATAGGATGGCATGTTGGAAATGAAAATGATTAAAGAAAGAATCTAGGAATCTGGTAAGGTCTTGGTCTAAAGTATTTTGTAACCAAAATTAGGGTGTTCTTTGCTAAGAGCATGCTGAGAGAAACTAGGATAAGGCTAAGGTGAGTGAGTGGATTCTAGGAATCCTATGATCTAAGGAGGTACCTAGGGGTACCCATCCTATATAAAAAAGTATCCAAACATACCTATGTGGATGTCACATACAAGATAAAGGGAAAGATCAAATCTTGGTCGTCTTGGTGTTTATCTCTCGCAAGATAATCAGTTTAGAAAAATCTTCTCTCAATGTTTTTCTGACCTACATGATGCAGTCAACATCAGTTTCCTTGAAAATTATGTGACACAATTGACATCTTGGTACAAAGGTTCATCTGTGGGGTAGCCAAAAGTCCCATCCCACTTCTACAGTCACTTGGAATAAGGTGACAAGCACCAAGAACAATGGAGGTGTAGGAGTGAAATCTATATCAAAGTTAAACCAGAATCTCCTTTTGAAGCATGGTTGGGGATTTATGACTGAGAGTAATACTATATGAGGGAACTGACTATGCAAGAAGCTTGAAAAGAACATCCTATGCAAACAGCAGAACATGTCACGCTTGGGACAAATTACAAACATAGTGAAACACATCATTAGGAACAACTCTTTTCTTCTACCTTTAAGTAACATGACATTAACTTCTAGATATATACATGGTGGATGGAACATACGATTCTAAAAGATCATGCTCTCAAACCTATTCCCAAAGATATTCAAGATTTGTGTGTAGAAAATATCAATAAAATCCAAGGTAAATGGGACCTCAAGTTCCTAGAAAGGTGGATCCCTAGCCACCTGGTGTAGGATAGTCAAAATCTCAACATATCTACTGATTGAACTACATTCGACATCAATGTCTAATCTCATACAACTAATGGAAAGTACGCAACCAACTTATCTTATACCAAATTGCGTGAAGGAAAGGATATCATTATTGAAGGGAGCTAGAGAAAAATATGAAAAAAAGTAAGTGACAAGACTATGGCGTGCTACTGGCTCATGAACCATGACACTTTGCTCACCAACAAAAGAAAGACTGAAAGGCATATGACAAACTGCACAAGCTACTAAGATGCCAAATACATGAGGAGTCAACCCTACATGTTGTTTGAGATTGTGATTTTGCAATTAAGGTTGGGAAAGGTCTATTGGGAAGAGATGATCTTGCCAAACTATGAATGGTCAACAATGCCCAAGACTGGATTAAGTCTGGCATTGTGATCAACATAGAAGAAGTGATCATGTTCATAACCACATGTAGGAACATATGGTCTTATAGGAACAAACCTGTGTTTGAGCATATCGAGTTCCCAATTATGCAACAAATCCTCTTCATGAAGATGGAAACACATAACCATATCACTACATGTAGGAAATCTGAGAATCAAAAGGATGAGGAAAGTGATAAACAATGGCCTCACTCCACATGAGGCTGGGTCAAAATCAACTCTGATGAGGCTTTGAAGAACACTAAAGTGATATGTGTAGGAGTCATCAAGTATGAATAAGGTAAGTGGATCAGAGATATCACTATACAGTGCAATAAGCAGAATGTAACAGAAGTTGAGTTATCTAGCATATGTCTTTCTACAGAGGTATCATCCTTGAACAACTGGGATAGGGTTATCTTTGAGTCACACTGCTCCATCACGGTGAATTGTATTGGGTGCAACACCAAGCTTAACCATGGATTTTCTAAGCAATTAATTCAAATTGAAGCATTAAGTAGACCTAGTTGGAAGATAGAATATTGTTGAAGAGAAAAGAATGTTGTTGTAGATAAGTTTGTGAAGCTCTACCTAAAAATCATGATGGTTGTAATATACCTACATCCCCACCTATTGAGATCTAGGATCTTGCATACAATGGTATTTGTAATTGTAGTATTACTACCAGGTTTAGTATTCTAAGATTAATTAGTGACTTTACCCCAACTTTGAATTTGCTTGTAAGGGAAGGGCAAGATGAATAAAATTACCTCCTCACTTCCCTAAAACACAATATTACTATGGATAATAAGATTTGAGACTAATGAGATGTTTTCTTATTGATAGAAGGCAACCTCCTCCCCTCTACATAGGAAAGGAGGCAAATACAAGGGAAGCAAGCTTAAACGAAATGTGCTAAGGCAAGTAGGCCCATACAAAAAAATAAACTAAATATCAATTATTGTAACACTCCCCCTCTAACTAGAGTATGGGTGAACCACATATTTATCTTGGATGAAAAATTGAAAATAAACATGTCACCCCTCATACGAGATTTTCACTCCACCTTAAAGATAACTATCCATAAATGATTTTATGATGCCACCATTCGAGTTGTGATTTGCAGGATGGAAAAATCAAGATTTGGAGGTCATTATAAGTGCATTTAGAATGAAGGACAAATGATAAATAGATTCAGTATGCTATAGGAAAAACTCACCAACATCTATGGGGAAGACAATGAAGAACACCATGAATATTATGTCATCATAGGAGATGAATGTGTGAGTGGTATAAGCATAGTCAACCCATCCCAGGTGCATAACATGGCATGAACGTGGAGGCACAATGTTGATGTAGTAGTAGAGGTGTCATCAACCTGCTGAGAAGTGTACTCAACTAGAATTAGCATTAAAAACCACAAATGTGCATGATGTGGAACAAACACAAACTAGAAAAGGTGTTGATGACAACCATTGGATCCTTCTAGAGTGTGACTCTTAGGGGCTTGATGGGAATGAAAGACATCATTAAGGAAATCTTGAATACATCAATGGAAGAACCATCTTGGTAGATGAAGCTTTGAGAAAACATGAAAAAATAGCTTGGTAAAATCTGGATGAATCAACAATTTTGTAGGTGTAGAATTTGCATGCTAGAAATTGATGAGATTTTGAGAAATATGATGTAAAAAAGAAACCATCTGTTCATGATAGTGAGAATGATTAACAATAACATCAATAATACTAGGGAAACAAGAGGCTGGAATAGGCACACCAAGATCTATCCCGACGTACATAATGTGTTACAAATGCAAGAAGCATGATGTCAAAGTGCAATAGAAATCCTTCAACGTCGCATGTGGTGTCAACTGGAATAATCACCAATAGGAAACCCACATGCATATCATGGAATGATCAAAAAGAATAAAAATTTCATTGGTAAAGAGATATACTAATGATGTTTTGGAAGTGTGATGTTGAGTGGGAATGAAGTGCTACAAAGACATCAAAAATCTAGGTGAAGCATGATGCTTAGTGGTGATGAAGTGCCAAAAAGACATTAGAATGGTGAATGTGGTAAAGAACAACAAGCTCCATGGAGATTTGAATAGCTAGACTCATACATACAGTCTCTCGCATACTCTTTCTCATCATACTTTTCTTTGTCCTCTATTTTCCCCATGCACATCAATGACAAAGTGATTAAGAAGTTTGCTTGGAAAAGAAACAATACCCCTTAAATTAATGCACACATGAGAGGTGGTACCGTAGATTTTTGAACGGAGAGGAAGAGAAAATAATAATAAGCACCATGCCCCTTTTGTTGGGTTTTTTATAAACTAGCATGGGATCTTTTATTTCTCTTTTTTGTTTTATCTTCTTAGTTTCCTTTTTCCTTCAATTCAATACATTTCCTTTTTTCTCCTTATCATTCAAAATATGTTCCAATATTCTATTCTATTACCTATTTTTTTACCAACCCCTTTGACCCGATCGACAAATATTCAATTAGAGATGGGAAAGTAGTCAGAAAAAAATATATTGGAAAGCTTAGTCCATGTAATAAGAATTCAAGATTGTTGGTAACAGGTTTTTAAAAAAATTAAAACAATTATGGAGGGTGTATTAAATAAAAAATTTAGAAAAGGAAATACTGGGTGATAATGATGAAATGAGAAAAGTAAAAGAAAAGAGAGACTTATGACAAGGAAAATAATGATGACAAATATCAAACTAGACTAAAAAGGAAAACATTGCCTGGCGTTTTTATTGGAGAATGAAATGGGAATATAACTTAGACCAAAAGGAGGATTTCCTTTGTGATGTAGGGTGTGAGAGATTGATTTCACGCACGTCACGGGATGGTGGATCCTGGGAAGTGATGACTTGATAAATAAGACTTAAGGGAGGTAGATAAATATTAATGATGGTAGGGATTGAGAGTGTAGACATAGGGATAAAAATATTGTATATTTATGAAAGAAAAAGAGATAAGATGACCATGAATGTCAATATGATTTATGGGGGTGTCCAAGCCATGAATAGATGGTGGTAGCTTGTAGGCGAAGGCTCTCTTATTTTCTCCCTAAGATTAGGATTTCTGCTCTGATACCATGTGGATAAGAAGATGGGAGACTATAGAGGTGTTTTCTTATTAATAGAAGGCAACATCCTTCCCATTAAATAGGAAACATGGGAAGTACAATGGAAGCAAACTTAAACCTAATGGGCCAAGACAAGTAGGCTCATATGACATAATAAACTAAACAACAATAGTTATAACATTTTGATTTTTCAAATATATTTGTATTGACCCTCAAGATGAAACTTTGGGATAGTAACAAAATTGTTAACCAATATAAAAGATTCCTTGCATGCAAGTTAGTGAGGGAAGAATAATTCAACAATCGAATACATAATTCAATACCTCAATTAATTGAGACTCTAAAGGATGCACTTCCATAAAATGGATCCAAGTGTAAGAATATATTGTTGAGACTCTAATTGTCAATTCTCCTATGATTGAATTCTAGAAAATAAACTAATTGCTAGATACTTCCTCTTTATGCTTCCTAAATTTTAGCAAAGATGAAATTGATGTTGTGATTAGGCTTGGGGAGACATTATAGGTCATTAGATGATCATTTGTACCTTCATTTAGGATATAGGTTTATGATGAAGAAAGAAGGGTGTCTTCTCATTCTAGTCTAATACTTCCTTCTACCAAACATGAGTGATCTCTTTGGATCTATATTTCAAGGAAGTTATCATTGGTATGTCAACTTGTTATGATGTGAGATGAGAAATCCACTACATCTGTTGCACAACAACTTTAGGTTGGGTGTTGTAATCCTCCCATAGTGGCATTCTATTGACATGAGGAGGAGGTTATCTATAATCCTCTATATTTTTATGATTGTGATGGTGGTGGATAAATATTATCAAGGCCTAAGCTGTCCACAATCTAGTCAGGTTTCTTGTGAAAATCAGTCTTCCATAACCAATGATGACACTGCAATTTCTGTAGGTTTGTTTCGTTGTCTAGTATGAAATAAAAGAATCTCAGAGGTGTACATGTGGGAGAGCGTTAGTATTGGATGTTTCCTAAATTCTATAAAGGTAGTTTGATCAGTTTTAGATCCTTGTTTCTCACCATGAAGGGCCAAACTCAATTGAACTTGTATGTTCTTTGATATGGTTGGGGTTCAATTTGTAGGTGGTGATGTCTTATCAATGGTTGTTATGATTTCTACAACTCAGAAGGATGTGAGGGATTGTGGGGAGGGATAGGTGGTTGACTAGAGAAAGTAGGGAGAGGTTTAGACTGGTGATGAGAACTCAAGCTCTCTAATGATCGTGGAAGGGATCTTTAAATTGGACTTTATTAGTTGGCATATGTTTGATGATTCCAAGATTGTGTCACTAAGTTTGGCTTAATTGTGTGTTTTGGTTTAGGTTTGGTTCTTTTAGGGGCTTTTTTATAATATGTCTAACCTTGCTGCTTCATATCATTGTGATAGGTGGTTGGAGGTAAAAGAGTTCATACATTGTAGGTCATTTAAGTTTGGTATATAGGTCACACTTGCAAGGTCATCGTGTTTGTAATGGTTTTAGAGTCTTAGTGGGTAGAAGAGGGTAATAGTGTTCACAATGATATGAAGCAGCAAGGTGGATGATTATAGGTATAAGGTAAATTTTAAACAATAGAGTTGGAATCACCTAGGGAGGTGTGTCAAAAATTAAATAATTATTCTGTCATTAATCCATTTTTTATAATTGCTAAATCATGTACTTAAATTATTTAATATTTCAAAAATGTTTTCAAACTCTCTCAAATGAAGTTATATAAATACTATCTACTGTAGTTATTGTTCTATGGTCGGTAATTTAACCATTCCCCTAAATAACTATAATATTACTATTTTTTATTATTCATCATAATTTTCCTTGATTCCTAAGCCATTTTGTAAGGAGTGGGACCTGAGAGGGATGCACTCCAACAATATGATAAAATTTCCATGTTGAGATAAATTAATAAAGAAATAACTATTACAAAGTTACAAATTGTATCCTTACACAATTATTTCTTACCAAAAATGGTGGTAGTACAACAAAAAATTGAAGTATCTATAAATAGGGCCAGAGGGTTACCTAACCACTCCAATCTATCTTCATGATCATAAACATTTACATGAACTACAGAGGCTACACCTCTGTAGTTTGGGAAGAACACCCTGAAAAGGATAAAAAATGCATGAGTTAGTAACCCTGAGTATGTGCATAATAAAAATATTTGGACATTTTAGATTACATAGGTATCAAAGTGGGGTTCCCATTCAAGAAGGGGCCATTACCAAGTAGGTATGTTCAATAAATTAAAAAAAAGACAACAAAACATTGAAACAAAAATAGAACATCATAAAGTGTCTTGCCATACATTTCATAATATCACAAATAAAATAGTTCCATGCATATATGAGATAGACCAAATATCTAAAATAGGGCCATAACACCATTGGATTTGGCCAAAAGTAAATAATGGTGGAAACAAACACCCTAGGAAGATACAGACTCCCTATTATATAAATGGTTGTGCCCATGTACAACTACTCCAAATAATTAGTCTAACATTTAGCATGCATATATTGAGCTGAAAGACATATAGTTCAATTATATTTAAATTTCCACGTAATAAGGAAAGTGGGGTCATAGACCAAATCAAGTAAATTTTTTGGGAATGTGAGAATTTCCTAAAGGAATTATAATTATGGTCAATAAAAGAGAATTGTCTTGTTCCAAGAAAAATAGGAAAAAGTTACATAGATGTTCAAATGAAAATGGGAGTTGCACATACCTCTCCAACAATGACTAATCTGTAAATGACTACCTAGGGTTCACACCTAGGATATGAAAAAATAATATTTATTGGTTATAATAATTTAATGTATTAAACCATAAGATGAAGCCATCAAATAGTTTGTACTTTGATTTGATAATCCTCCCAACTAAATCAAGTGGATTTTTTTATTCAGAAAACTCATAATATAATATATATTTTATAAATTAATAATTAGCTATAATTTTTATAGTTTAAAAAATTTTCAATGAATTTGAAGTAAGAGAATGAAGCAAAAGACTAGTATGCTCTAACATTTGACTATTGACTAACTAGATTTTACAAGGCATATGAAGATCTAGAACCTATGTGGCTAGATACGATGAATGACTTGAATGCATAAAATACTCATGTTGTATAAATAGAGTGTTTAGAGAAGAAGGGGTAGTTAAGCGATTTTCATACCTTGCTTCTTATCCATTGCTCCAGTGCGAACAACTTGATAATGGATTGCAAACTTCAATCTATATCTAAGTAAACACCATAAAATTATAAGTAATGGGATTCTTCATAACACTTACCACTAGATGTAGAATTCAATAACCCTAAATTCTTATCATGCAATGTATAAAATCACCAGTACCAACCATGTACATGGACACCATTATGAAGGCATGAAAACATAGCAAACATACAACAACATTGTGACCAGAGACTGTGAAATAGTTTTGATAACCCAAGAAAAGTGACCAGACATCCTCTAATACATGTCGACCATCAAGTCCCTAAAACTAGGCAAAAATCCATCAAATCATGTGAGGGAAACTAAGAATCCTAGTCTTTGTTGTAGAAAAAAATGACAGAACTGGAAGTCCAAGAAGCTTATTCACAATCCATAGACCAATCATTTCTAGTTGAGTTCATGAGATAAAAGAAGACTCTGCACATCCTAATTCGATGCTCCTAGAAACACTTCAACAATAATGTTTTAGGTAGGCCTCAGTTCTACTAGTGAGGAAGGAAAGGATATGAAGAAAAAGAGTAAAGGCAAAGATAGACTATGATCAAGGAATGATTCGAGGTTGGTGAGGCAATAGGGAAGTAGTGTTAAGGAGGAGACTAAGAGGAGAAGAAGAGAAGAGTTTGACACTTATAGTAGTCACATTGATGATTGTCATTATGGGTACAGTGAAGACATGTTTCCACGAAAAAGAAGTGTTACAGGAAATAAAACAAATGACCATGTTGACTCGATACAAATGTACTATAAAGTTTGTTACATATAGATGAATTATTTCCTTTATTTTTGAAGCTAAATCAAGGTGGAAAATAGTATCCAAAGGCATGAAAATTGGCATATAGGCTACATAAGACATAGTGAATCCAATTTTGAACTTGATTTTATGTTTTGAAAATGTTTGATAAAATATTTTAGTACTTGCATAGTATGTAGTTACTTAATGCAATTAGTATTCTAAATTAAAAAATTGTGTTACCACAATTCATATATGTATATATTCAATTCATTCTATCATTTAATACTAAGGATAGTATAGTGTTCTAAATTAGGCCAAATTTATTAACATGTGGATCTATACATCAATTCCTATTATTTATTCTTATATGGTTATTCACTCTTCAATATATCATATTGAATGGAATTTATTAATTCATGATACTATCTGACTCTAATTACTCCTAACACATTTTAAATGGGTAAAATGTTATTCTAATATGTTACAACACTCCACCCCTTATAGGTATGTCATAACCTATCACTGTCAGGTATACTAAATCGTACATCTAATCCAATACAATAATTTCTAATGCCCTTACAACATATAATACTATACAACCCTATATGTCTTTTATAGTCTATTGTTGAGGTGAAACCATAATTCTCCATGTGTCATGTCATCATTAGTATACTCATATTGGACGTTTGGCTAGGTATGTTACACCAACATTGAGGGTTATCTTATTAGAATTGTACTCATTAAGGTTACTTACACTACTATGGTGGTTTTACCATCCACTTAGTATGATCAATCTCATTGTTTTTTTATTAATGTTACATGGATGTGGTCAAAACATTTTTCTACCTCTTCTCCATTTCCATCACCTAACAATATAGGATCGACTTTGTATAACTTGGTTCCTTTTGGGTTAATACAAAGGTGCAACAACTATGATGGAGGGATAAATAACCTTAGGAATGACAACCACAACATATATCATCGTGATCCTATTATCTTTTTTTTTGGATAAGGTAAAATATTACTAATCTAAAAAGGCGTATAGGGGAACACAACAAAAACCCCATATTCTATACAAGGTCACCATCAGACCACATATCCTCCTATAAGCCCCAAATCCTCAGAACCATGGTATCAACACTTGTAATGATTCTAGGATTGTCTTTGGAGAACCCAATCAAACTATCTGTGATAAACTAAAAAACATGTAGGTTGTTACGAGCTTCCTTTCCATGAACTCTTCTATTTCTCTCATTCCATACATGGAAGATGAGACTCCTAAAGAAGAGGCTACCAAAAACCCTATCAGCTTTTTTTTGTCTAGTCACATCAAAAATCCATTGGAGGGCATCAATAAAACCAAGAGGTGCAAGAACACCCACCCACACTTCAAGCTTCCTCTTCTCCAAAGGTATGCGGTGAAATCACATTCAAAAAACAAATGGGCATGGGATTCCGTCGCTGATAGACAGAGTGGGCAAGTCTGTTCCACCTGAATACCCCATTTGATAAGTCTGTCCTTGGTAGGAAGCCGACCCATGATGGTTATATAAGACATAACACTCCATTTATGACTCAATTTACTACCCCAAATAATAGTATACCATAGAACCTCCAGCTGGTGTGTATTGATCTTCCAAGGAACACAACTATCTACTATTTGCCATCCCATGTCTGAGTACATGTAGAACCTTTTGAGATCTTTATTAGCTTCAACCATCTTGCTCCAGATCCTAGTCTCGCCCACCTGGGCAGCTTCCAAACTGACCCCATACCTTCTCTTCAGCCATATAGACCATGGAGATGTGCCCCTTCTTAAGAACCTATCCACCCACTTAGTCGTATCTTCCCAAACAATATCATGAGGGCATGAAATATTAGTGATCCTATTATCCATATCATTACTATCATTCCCTTTTACAAATATCAATTTTACTAGAGAATAGGTGTACATGTAATATTAAAAAAATAACTTGCATATATGTCTTTTCTATCTCAATATAAGGGTTATATCATGGGTTTATTTATTTTTATGGATTTTACCCATGATCCAAACATTTCATACATCATATTAGGTAGATTAATGTTAAGATATAATATCAGAGCATTGTTACCAAATACAATTGAAAAATTATATGCACTGGAATCTCCTTATCGAATCAGTCATCTATGATTTTTGGGTACTCAATAATGTACACAAGTAATAATTATGGTATATCTAATAAATTTTTATTTTAGATTATTATCATAGTATGGGAAAGATGCACACCCCTAAATTTTAACATCCTTAGTGCATCAACTTAATTTCTAGAATAAACTTGCAATTTTATTTATTTAATGCAACCTAGGGTATATGGTATGAAATCAAACCTTTTAGCTAATGAAGATTTTTTTTTCTTTTTAACCTAAATTAGTACTTTACAAGACTTAAAACCATAAGTGGAGATACATCTTAAATTTATTGTCATTTTAAAAGTAACATTTATCTTGGAATTCTCCTTTTTTAATAGTAACATTTATCATGGTATATTTTTCAATGTGTAATTCTTAACCGTTATAGGTTGTATCTACATTTGTTTTATGTTATCACGAGAAGTTATCCAAGTTCTACTTATTGTAGCTATTATCATTCTCGATTATTCTTTACATTAAGCTACATTCCTAATGAATAAAATGTAAAAGAATCCCCCCCTTAATAAGATCTATATATATATATATATATATATATATATATATATATATATATATATATATATATATATATATATATATATATAGTCATGCTAGAATACACTCAAGTGTATCCGTAACAAAATGCACTCAAGTAGTTTACATGATGCAATATATTTTTAAAAAATCTAATTTGTTGATTAGCTTAAACATCTTGTGAATATCTCATATAAAAAACTTGATCGCATTTGGACATCTATAGTTCATGTTATAAAGACCACAAAAATAACACATTTCAAATTAGTTTCATGCAGCAATTTTGTTTTCCTCGGATGAGTGACTTACACTCATCCAAAAGGGCTTAAAATTTTATGTAGCCTAATTATAGTATGACAATGAAGATCAATAGTTTACATTTTTCAAACAAATAGTCTTGATATGCAAACACCACTTGAGTGTACCCACAGAGTTTGTACACTTTAGTGTATTCTTTCCTGACTCTCTCTCCCTATATATATACATATATAAATATATATAAATAAATAAATATATATATATAGACACACACACACACAGACATATATATACACACACACATATATATACACACACACACATATATATACATACACACACACAAATATATAAATATATATATATATATATATATATATATAAATATATATATATATATACACACACACATAGACACACACACACACACACACATATATATACACACACACACACACACACACACACACACACACACACACATATATATATATATATATATATATATATATATATATATATATATATATATATATATATATATATATATAGGGCGTTCATTCATTGCCTGTGCGGGTAGCCTGGAATTTCGCTACCTGACATCCAAAAAAGTAACTCTTCTGGCCGCAAAAGTAACTTTTCTGTCAAAAAAGTAACTATGGTGATAAAAAAGTAACTACACGACTATAAGAGTAACTTTGTACAAAATATACAGCAAATATATATAAGGACGGATTTTTTGATTTTGGTGGGGCAAATGATATTTTTTTGGATGAAATTTTTTGGGGAGCTGGATAAAATGCTCATCTGCAATTGTGAATTTTTTTTCTTAAAAAAAATGGTCGGAAGGGTGGGCGGGTCGCTAACCGCACGGGCAATAAAGATGGACCCATATATATATATATATATATATATATATATATATATATATATTTACATATATATATATTTACATACATATATACATATATATATACAAAATATATATTTATATACATATATACATATAGAGAGATAGTCAGGTTAGAATACACTCGAGTGTACATATCACACCGTACACTGAAGAGGTGTTTACATTTCAAGACCAATTATTAGGTAATTCCAAACCATTGATATTGATTACTATCATAGTAATAGGCTACCTACAAAATTTGAGTTCATTTTGATGTTTGTAAGCCACCCAACCAAGGCCAAAACAATCAACTCAAGAAACTAATTTCATGTGCATGATTTTTTTTGTCTTTAGATTGTTGGCCACTGTAAGTGTCCAAATGATCTCAAATTATATATGTAGTCCATTCATAAGGTATTTATGAATATCAACGGTTTAGGTTTTTAACAAAAAATGAGACTTGATGGAAAACAACATGAGTGTATTGCGACTCCACTACAATCATGTGTATTCTTGACAAACTCTCTCTCTCTCTCTCTCTCTCTCTATATATATATATATATATATATATATATATATATATAGAGAGAGAGAGAGAGAGAGAGAGTCGGGTTAGAATAAACTCGAGTGTACAGATTACACCATACACTTAAGAGGTGTTTACATATCAAGACCAATTATTAGGTAAATCCAAACCATTGATATTCATTGATATCATAGTAATAGGGTACCTGCATAATTTGAGTTCATTTGGATGTTTGTAAGCCACCCAACTAAGACCAAAACAATCAACACACGAAACTAATTTCAAGTGCATCATTTTTTTTTCTTCAGATCGCTGGCCAATGTAAGTGACCAAATGATCTCAAATTCAACATGTAGTCCATTCATAAGGTATTTATGAATATCAATGGTTTAGATTTAAAAACAATAGACTTGATGGAAAATAACATGAGTGTATTGCATCTCCACTACAATTGAGTGTATTCTTGACAAACTCTCTATCTCTCTCTCAATATATATATATATATATATATATATACATATCTATCTATCTATATATCTATCTATCTATCTCTCTCTCTCTCTCTCTCTCTCTCTCTCTCTCTCTATATATATATATATATATATATATATCAAAATCTTCATCTTTGTACTCTCTATAGTCAAAGATAGGCTTATAGTTGTGTAATGATTATGCAGTCAAGTGTTTCCTCACTAAAAGGTTTCTCTACAACTCAAACCCCCTTGTGGTGGTGACTTAGTTTCAAAAATCATCGACATAATCTAAAATATTATCTTTCATACATATAAATTATAAATAAAAATAACTTTAGTGATAAAAAATTGCAATGTAAATCCAAAACTTGTGCCACGACCGACGCAAGAATCAAGTCATCCACCTTCCTCCACAAAATACATATACTAGCACTTCATTCCAGCAAAAGGGTCTAATACTTCAAACACCAAAAAGGAATAAGGCTACTAATCTAATTCATAATAATAGGAAGGAGATGGTTTTCTTATTAAACACAATCAAATACTATCAAACCCTAATAAGGAATAACATTCACCATTCCCTAATTCACTCCAATTAGAATTCATACTACCTCATCTCAGGACATAGGGTAGTTATACAATCATTCATCATTACACAAAGTGATGAAGGGTATTCCCCTTACTTGTTGGTTTACGACCAGGGTGTCACCACAAAATAAGGTGAACTTAAAATCTGGCTAATCAACATTTGTGTCACTAAGTTATCTAATCACACAAGGAAGATGAGAGAGATGACTTGCAAAGAATGTTTTACTAAACTAATAGCTTTCATCCTCCAACCCTCAAGATTGAGTTATAACACACTCAATGAGGATTGTTTCCATCCCTTTGATAGATAGATTTGGGAAAAGTTAAATTTAGATAATCCATGTTGAAGGCAAGCCCTATCTAATAAAAAATGAGCTATTCTTATTTAGCACTTATCATCATGGTTCTAAAACATATATTAGTTTCTAATGTTTTTATCCAAACATGTGCTTAATCTAACCTTTGAGATAATGTAAGATAGAATTAAAAAACTACAATAGTAAAATCCTATGTGGTGACACTTCTAGCATCCTAAAGAGGTTAGGGTTGAATAGGGTTACTAGAGATTGAGTATCCACCAAACAGGTAGTTTGGGGACTAAGAGTGACCAAATAAGTTAAAGATTAAAACCATAGTTGGTATTCCAAGAATTTGGGGTAGGCATATCAACAAACTATAGAGGGTTATTTGGATCCCTAATTAATGAACAAAAAGGGAAAAATTGAAATAATCAAGTTACTGACTGCTCAAGCTTTGATACCATATTGAACAGAGTGGTACTAAATAGGGGATCTGCTCTAAGGGTATGGTACACAGATCCATGTAAAGATAAAGAAGTGGATAAATAACTATTACAAAGTTTCAAAGTGTATCCTTACACAATTCTTCCTCACTGAAAAAGGTGGTAATACAATAGAAATGTATACTAGCTATAAATAGAGCCACTAGTAGAGAGTAACCCATCCAATCAAGCTATCCTCATGTTCATAAACATTTACACAATCTTCCTCAGTCCTGGTCCAATAAGATACATACACGGATAAATAAAAGTATGGGTCAATAAACACTAAGTATGTACATGATAAACATATTTGGACATTTTAGATTAGATAGTTATAAAATTGGGGTTCCCATTCAAAAGGGGACCATTACCAAGTAGGTAAGTTCAATAAATTATAAATAAGAGAATGAGACATTGAATGAATAACAAACATCGAAGATCATCTTGCAATAATCATTTCATAATATCACAAACAAAATAGTTGCATGCATATATGTGATAGTTAACATATCTGTATATGGGACATAACACCATTGGATCATGGCCTAAAACAAATAAGCACCATGGGCAGAATATGCACACCGTATATATAAATGGTTGTTCTCATGCACCACTACTACATATAAATAGTTTAACATTTATCATACATAAATTGAGAAGAAAGATCCATAGTTCAATCATATTTTAGTTTCCATGTAGTAAGGCAAGTGGGGTCATAGACCCTGTGTTCAAAGGAATCAAGCAAAACATTGGAACTTAACAATTTACAAAAGGTATTGTCTTATTTTAATAAAGATAGTACACATAAATAAGGAAACTTGGAGTTGAACATACCTCTCAAACAAGGGATAATACTCCAAAATATTTTCTAGGGTTCTGTTCTAGGACTCTCTTAATCTAATTTTGATATAAGAAAAAATAACATTAATTAGTTATCGTAAAATGTATTAAACAATAAAATGACATCTTAGAAAAGCTTGGAATCAGAATACCCCACCTCCAAATAGAGAAAATTATTCATGATTTAAAAACCTATAATTTCAAAAATTTTAAACAAAATAATAATTAATTATAAGTTTTAAGACTTTACACATTTTTTTATAAATTTTATCGATTAGAACAAAGCAAATGACTAATGTTCTCAAACATCCAACTATTTACTAACTTGATTTGATAGGGCATATGAAAATCTAAAACTCACATGCCAAGATATTATGAATCACCAGAATGCTTAAAATGCCCAAGCGATATAAATTGTGTGATATGAGAAGAAGGGGTAACCAAGGTAATTTCATCCCTTTCTTCTTCTTTGTCGCTCCAACACGAAGAGCTCGATAGTGGCTTGTGAACTTTGATCAAATACAAAGTAAAAACCATAAAATTTCTAAAAATGGGGTTCTTCACAACTCTCGCCCTTAGATGTTGAGTTCAGCTACCCTAAAATTTGGTCATGCAATGTGTAGGAACACCACTACTGATCATCTTTATGGCCATTGTACTGAAGGCATGAAAAATAGCAATAATGAACCAACATGTTCATTGGAAACTGTAAAACACATGTGATAACCCTAAAAAGGTGAGGGGATCCTAGGTATTTTAAGACAATCTAGCCCATGAAACTAGCAAAATTCCATTGAATGATGGAAGGGAAACTAAGAATCCCAATCTCTATTGCCAAGAAAAATGAAAGAACTAGAAATCCGAAAATCTTCATCGTGATCAACTTAACGTGCGGGAAGTGTTTCAAAGGGTGGAGGTATACAAAAGAAGACTAGAATATAATGTTATCAAAGACTAGGAGAGCAAGCTCGAGGTGTAAGAAACTAGGATGAAGGAGAAAGGTAAATGAGCACTACCCTTTGTTCTCAGAAGAATAATTTGTTAACAAGGTTCCATGGTGATTGATACTGTGATCAAGGTTTTTTATACCTTATATTGACTTCAGGATTGGATTATCAAGACAAATAAATATGAACTAGATGAAACTATGAGTGGTGACAACACCATCCATTAAGAAAGTGCATGCATGCCAATATAGACATGGGAAGGAGAACTAACAGAGAAAAAGAATTCTTACCTACTCAAGGATCAAAGCAGTGATTCTTGGGCATAGTGGAAACACAAGGGATGCTACTAGACTCACTCCAGTGATAATCACCACCTCAAGTTTGGAAAGAAGATCTTGTTATCTATTGCATCTGACGACTGTGGTGGCGTTGTTGAGAGTATCGTTGGGTATGGTCTCGAGGATCTAGGCCACTATCTAAATCTCAATCCCTTCCCATTGAGACTATAAGTGTAGGGACGAATATGCATATCCCAACCTATTGCTCCTAGAAATGCTTCAATAGTCCTGTTGTGGGAAGCCTTAGTTCCACTGGTAAGGAAGGAAAGAGATGATGAAGAAGACTAAAGGTAGAGACTGACTCAAATAGGGAATGAATTAGGGTTGGCATTGCGATAATGAAGTAAGGTAAAGGAGGCATAGGAAGAGGATAAGTAGAGATGAATATGACACTTATAGAAGTCACAATGACTATCTTTCAAGAGAAGGAGAAGTCATGCTTTTGTGAGAAAGAAGGTGTTAGAGGAAATAAATTAAATGAACCATGTTGACTCGACACAAATGTACTATAAAGTAAACTAAAATATAGGTGAATTAATTCCTTTCTTTCCAAAATTAAATTGAGGGAGCAATTCATATCCAAAAGACATGAAATTGGCATATAAGCTAATTAAAACATAGTGAATATGATTTAATCTTGATTTTATATTTTGAAAATATTTGATGTATATTTTCATTACTTGCATAATATGTACTCACTTAATACAATTAGTACTTTAATTTGATAAATTGTTACATCGTAATTCATCTATGTATATATTGAATTCCTTTCAACTTTGAATGCTAATAACACTGTTGTGTAACAAATCAGGATAAATATATTAATCAATATATGTATGCATAAACTTCTAGTAGTTAATCTTGTATGGTTATTTTATCTTCCACATATCCTATCTAACAATATTTACGAATTCATGATACTATCTGACTCAAATTCCTCCAAACACATTTGGAATGGGGGAAAAGGTACTGACAAATAACATAACCATATATGCCTAGGTTTGAGTATGTGATACATTTATTTAAGATTGAAGAGAAAGTGAAGAAATCTAGGTACAACGAAATCAAACTACACTACTGATGTCAAATGGATTCATGGATCTAAGATGAGAGACTAATTTCTAAATACTTCTCAACAAACGAGAACAAATACATTTCGACAAAAAGAATTCAACTGAAGTCTAATGTTTATCAAATACCATAGGGATGCGATAAAAATATCTAACTGCAACTTGGAGTGAAGGAAAACATTGTAAAATAAGCTCAATTAGGGGAGAAATATGAATTATAGCTAAAAAATAGATTTAGTATCTGAATTTGGGCATGTTACAACACTCCACCCCTTAAAAGGTATTTATTCCAAAAAATAATATACCCACTGTCCATCATATTCTAATATCTACCCCTTGAAAGGATTCAACTAAAAATCCAAATATGTGTGCATATCATTTTATCTCATGTCTAATATTCTTCGCTTTCTTTTAAGCATCAGTCTACCTCAAAGTCTGGGAGTTACAAATCATGTACTCATTCAAGCTGGATATACTATAACGTTTTCCTGATACATCTTGTATTGTGGCTTGGCTAAAGACATCTTCAATAAGATTATAGAAAATTCCTTTTTTACATATAGTTTTATAAATGAACTAATTTTTTGATGGAATAAACTTTTGATATCAAAGTAAAACTGGACAAAATCAATGCAAGAACTAAGTAATAATCACCTCATGCCAATATTGTAATACTTTACTTATTCATATTAAATTATTTACTTTTTTAGGAATTGAGATCTTCATGGAATCTAAAGAGTTACCTGACAACTCAGTGATGACTTATACCATAAGACCTAACAACTCAGTGATGACTTATACCATAAGACATGACAACTCAGTGATGACTTATACCATAAGACTTACTAAGTGTTGAAATGAGTGTTGACAAATTCAAAATTTGAGTGTGTCACCATTATTACCATTGTTTTGAGTTCTTATGAAAAATTATTGGATAAACTTTAGTTGTCAAGGTCAATATTAAAATTTATAAATTTTACCCAATATTTTTATCAATAGTTTTTTTGTATGTTTCATTAGATCAAGAAATTCGATATACATCACCTTTATTCAATTGTTGTATTCTACAAGGCATTATTTCAATTTGATGTCTAGGTCATATTAGTTCTATAATGTTTTATATGAATATAAAGTTACACATTCAAAACTGTAGGGTACATCATATGTATCCTAATTTAATATATAATTAGTTAAATTAGAACTGATTCACATATGAAAATATTTTCAACCTAAATTTACTATATATATTGATCTTACTATGAAATTAGTTTAAGTGAAACTTGATTTCTATTTAATAATTTGTTTTGCAATATTGTGATTACTTATTTTAAATGAGAGCATATTATTTATCTCTGAGTCATCATATTTCTAATTAATTCTTTCTATGAGGTTATTTTATGGGATTTAATCTAAGGAACACTTCTTTGAGTGGATATGTTGTCTATAAGATGTATTACATCTTTTTGAAGACAATTTTGTACTGTGCAAGCTTTTGCTATGTATCTTATAATATTATAATTTTTACTCTCTCTATTGAAGGTGATTATATATAAAAAATTTATTTTTACATTTTGAATCGCATTTGGTGACTTAATTCAATGATTAGGGTTTTTCCAAGTAGTCAAATTTCCCTGGCCAAGTTGGTATTGTAACCAACATTTGTTTGGATCAAGAGTAATTAGATAATTACCTTCACTAAACATTCCTTCTTTTGATACATAAATTCATTTACACTTACATGGTGATGGTTATGATCCATTATGTGGTTCACTAGGTAGATTTAAAGTAATAAATATTTTGTCTAGCTTTATGCACACTCACATAATTTTTTTGATATTCAAGTAGAAGATATCAATTTTGAGAAGATATGTACTAGTCAAATAATTTTTGGCTTTTTATTATATAATTTTTCTACATTTATATTATTTGTGAGTCTTGCAAACAAAAGAGAAACTAAGGAACTCTACCGATCTTGTATAGATATGATTTGGGTGTAGTGTCATACTACTTTTAATCATATAGGTGCACATATATCTCTAGTAGTTATCCAACATCCATAATCCCAACCAAGTCTATCCCTAGAGAATAATATATGAGGTATATGAATTCAATACATTTCTAGGATAAGGTATATATGACTAACTTCTATTCTTTTGGTCCAAACTTGTAGTCTAGGTGGATAGTAATAATTATTCTAGATATAATACAGTTTGTTGTCAAATGCATGCCTACGATCTAGCTATGACATTTATATATAATAATTAATTATAATTTTTCGTGATACATACATAAGTTTTGTTTGTGTATATCTCTGACACGATGTTTTAAAGACCAAATCTTCACTATCATTTTTTTAATTTGTATCATAAGATATAAAAGAGTATGTATATATTTATTCTTTACATCTGACTTCACAATAGCATGTAAATAAGGACTACAATTTAAAACATACATGAGCCATATCTAATTTTCAAACAACATAATCTCTTGCACGCTGCTAGTAAGTCCACCATTGTTCTCATATGCATGTATATCCCAAATGGATAAATCCAACCATGACATGAACCAAAGATAAAAATAGGCCAGCCAGCTAGTACTAAAGCTTTATTTTTGAGAAACTAAAAATATGCAACAATATAGGATTGAATGCATTTGCAAATTTGGTATGGACAATTTGGTGTGATAGGTTATCAAAAATAATAATTAACATATCCAAGATTTGATTTATAAAATATTATAAGATCCCATGATTATTTGAATCAAGAAATTTCAAGGTTGTTCATGATTTAAAAGTATCCACACAATAACAAGTATTCAAAGTTGTCTAAAATATCAAAGATGATCAACCAACCAAATCTCTTGCATGATGCTTGTAAGTTCAACATCTTTGACATATTGATGTATATCCTAAAGGGATAAATCCAACCATGACATGAACCAAAGATGAAAAATAGGGAAGCCAATGATAGTACTAAATCATTATTATTAAGCTATTAAAAATATACAACAATATTGGATTGAAAGCATTTGCAAATTAGGTATGGATAGTTTGGTGGGATAGCTTACCAAAAATACGAATTAACATATCCAAGATTTGAGTTACAAAATAGTATAAGATCCCAAGATTATTTGAATCGAAAAAATTACAAGGTTGTTCATGATTTAAAATTATCCACACAATAACAAGTATTGAAAGTTGTCTAAAATATCAATGATTTTCAAAATAAGATGAATTCCAAATATTATAATCGAGTGTTGATATATCATTTCATTTACAAGGGAAAGTTTCATGTATTCAATCATCCATGAGAGAATGACACATTATCCTAGTTTCTATGTAAACCAATATACTACGAGACAAATATTCCATTACACACTATAGGTAGGGCAGTGGGATATTACACAACCTCAAGTGAGCCAACTCTCTAAATGAGAAAAGCCCAAAGGGAGTCAAAAATCCAATAGATCAATTCTCATGCTATCTTAGTATTCATGAATATTCAAGATTTGGAAAACATATTTATTGTGATGATCAAGATGAAAGATAATTCCAGTAAACAATTTGGGTTCACAACCATACAAGATTCCATGAATGAAAATTCAATAAGGAAGAATAACTCAACAACAAAGAAGTATTTGATACTTTAATCATTAGAGATTTGAAAGGTTGCACAATCAGGAAATGGATCCTAGAGGAAGAATCTATTGCTGATGCACTTGATCTTTTAAGGAACAATTCTCCTATGATTGAAGTCTGAAAGATGAATTAATTTGTATATATTTTCTCTTTGCATCTTCTTAGTCTAACATGAGCTGAACCTCAAGTTGTGAGTAGGCTCAGGGAGACATAATAGGTTGTTGAATGATCATTTCTATATCTGCTAATGATTTGGCTTTGAAATGATGAAAGAGATGCACCTTCTTCTTCTAGTCTACTATTGTTTGCTGCCAAAAATGAGTGATGTCTTGGGACCTAGGGTTTGAGAGTAGTAATCATTGACATGCAAGTGATTATAATGTGTGTTCATGACTCATCTGGATCTGTTGCAAAACAACTTTAGGTTAAGTGATGTACTCCTCCTATAGTGGTGTACGATCAGCACAAGTAGGATGTATGATCTAATCATCTCATTATCTAGGATTTTGTCAGGAGTGAACACTACTACAGAAACAACGTTCAGTGTCATTTTTCTGGGCGTCGGTTATTTAGGAAAACCGACGCCTATAATATTAGACGTTGGTTATTTATGCAAACCGACATCTATATTCGAAGACCAGCCAGACATGGGTACCGCTTTGTATTCAGCGTCGGTTGGTTATAACAGACTGACGCCTAAAATCGCCCGCGAAATCCAATTTTCGTGCGAAAACATTTTAGGTCACCTATAGCGTCAGTTTTTTAACAATTCACCGACGCCTATTCAAAATGAAATTTTGCACAAAAAGTCCCACTTTCATTGTCGGTTATCCTTCGATAACCGACGCTGATAATGGTTCCCGCCAAAAAATTTAGGGTAAAGGTTGTCTAGTTGGGCGTCGGTGTTTTACTATCAATCGACGCCGAAGACTTTAGGTGTCATTTGTATTTAATAACCGACGCCTTTACGAACTTAATAGACCCACGATCGATCGCACTGGTACCTGTTTCATTGTCTTCGTCGCCCGCTAGATGCTGCTCGATCGCCCGCTAGCTGCCTTCTGGTTCTCGCCGTCGCCGACGCTGCCAGTGCTTCCTCGCCTCGCCTCGCCGTCGCCGCCGACGGTGCTGCTGCTCTACGTCGCCACCGCCTCCAGCCACATGCTCTGCTGCTCCTGCGTCGTCGCCGCCCTAGCTTCATCCTGTGTCACCAGCGCCACCCGCTACTTCCTCCCTGCTCACGCCCGCCGCGCTGCCTAGCTTCGGTCTGCTCTCCAGGTATTAGCCGTAGCCTTTCTCCCTAGGTTTTTACCTACATGCAGCAAACACAGTCGTGGCTATGTTGGCCTACCACGTCCGTGCTGCCCAGCACGGCCGTGGTAGGCCAACACAGCCACGGTCGTGTTTGTTGTTGGTAAGGATATGAACAAATCTATATGTAATGCTTTATGTAAATTCTAGGATACGAACAAATCTTTTGCGTGCATATATTTGTGCTTCTAATCTTAATGCTTGACCTAATTCAGTAAATTTTGATGCATGTTGAAATAAGATTTAAACTTGTCCATTCTAGCATCCTAATTTGATGTGATTAAACCCTAACATTGATGAAACCCTAACATCAATTGTGATGAAACCCTAACATGTACATATCTATTATTGTGTTTGTTGGCCTAGAAACCCATCCAAGATTTACTCATTAGGAGTAAATCTTGGATAGTCCCCGGTTTGGGACTGTTCTTGAACACCTAATCTCACTTAGGATGTAAGTGTATAATGTGTATTGGGTTTTCGAGAAAATTTCAGTAGCATTTCCTCGTTTGTTCTCTAAGTACTTATGTACTTAGAGAACAAAGGGGAAATGCTGCCGAAATTTTCTTGAAAACCCAATACACATTATACACTTACTAGTGAGATTAGGTGTTCAAGGATGGGATAGGTGGTACACATTTATTATATATAAGAATGACATTACATGTGTTTGTTGGCCTAGAAAGTGAACAATCATTGTTGTTTATATTACTTGTACATTGGTATAAATTAGAATGAACAATCACTAAATTATATATTGTTTGTATGGAGTCCGGCTTTATTGTAGATATCTATTATTGTGTTTTTTGGCCTAGAAACTCATCCAAGATTTACTCATTAGGAGTAAATCTTGGATAGTCCCCGGTTTGGGATTGTTCTTGAACACCTAATCTCACTTAGGATGTAAGTGTATAATGTGTATTGGGTTTTCGAGAAAATTTCGGCAGCATTTCCCCATTTGTTCTCTAAGTACATATGTACTTAGAGAACAATAGAGAAATGCTGCCGAAATTTTCTCGAAAACCCAATACACATTATACACTTACTAGTGAGATTAGGTGTTCAAGGATGGGATAGGTGGTACACATTTATTATATATAAGAATGACATCACATGTGTTTGTTGGAGTAAATATTGGATAGGATGTAAGTGTATACCCTAATCCTAATATATACTTGTTTTCTCTTTGATCATAGAATGGATAGATCATGGATGTCCATGTGAAAATGGTAAAATACAACTCTTAGAGCAATCGTTTGAATATTGATTATTTGTGGTGTTAACTTAACAATCTTTGTTGATGGTGATTAGCGGGAGCTGTACGAGCAGAGGAAACAAGGCACGTTCATCCCTCAGGGCACAAGGGATGAATTGACAGTTGCTCTGGGTAACCCAGAGCATCATGGATGTGTTAGGGGTGCAGGCGCTGGTGTGGGCATCAAAGCATTCTTTGGGCCATCCCAGCGCAAACCCAGAGCGGGACTTTCACAATAAGAGGTAACCTATTCTTTTTTTAGAATGTTACTGCAAAAGGGAATTCAATAATAAGAAGCTAATGTTTCTTTTATCCATGTATAGGAGAATAAGAGAGTCGAGGATATAGTTGCTAAGAAGGTCAATGATATAGTTGTTGAGAAGTTCAAGGAAGAAATAGTGCGGTGGCAGGCATCTCAGGCTTCCAATCAGCCTATGGCGACCCACTCTTCTCCTGATGCACAGACTGCGAGTAATCCTGGAGACCCATCTGTTGGTATGTATTCCCTGAGAGCCAATCATGGGATGATTGGTGGGATACATTAAGTTTGATTTGATAAACATCAAAGGCAAGCTTCCAATTCATTCTGGTTTAGTCATATGAGATAGTGATAGAACATATTGAATGTCTAGAGAATGACAGTACTCAATGACGTATGCTTTCAGGTTAAGGACCTGAACGATGAGATCATACGGATGCTAAGAGTTTGTACATTCTTGTTATGTCCCTAGTCGGATGTCATTGTGGAAGGTAGATAGACAGCAATGACACACAAGACTGGATTGTGGTGTTGGTTGATGACAGAATCTCATTAGTCATGATATAGAGATATCAAACCAAACACATAGGTACTTGTTAGAGAACAAGTGTACCGGACAGACCCACCGTGATTTTGACACATGGAATCATAAGATGGTAGTCACAGTCAGTACTCACAGTGATGGTGGTGAGTGTGATTCTTAGACCTGAAATCACTGCACTCAACACATGTCGTTGGGCACACTTTGACATCATCAAACGCAGTCCTGAAACATGGGTTGTTATAAAGGTGATGATTGGGTGGCTTTGACACATGGGGCTTTTGAGGGGTGTGTGATAGATATGGGATTTGTCCCTCCTAAGGGAGTTTGATATCCAAGGCTACTTGATGAGTAGGATTGAGATAGGCGTGCACACACATGTGTGAATCAGTATGTGATATTGATGTCATACATATCTCCTTCAATCTACTCTGAGATCAAGAAAGTGAATGAACGTTGACAGGATGACTGTTCCATGCCTTGAGTTCATTTGGGATATCAGTGACAAAGGAATTATACATTCACTGTAACACCATTAATAGTTTGTAGGATGAAAGTTGTTCTCCAACTTTCTACTTTCACTTGGGTAGCACTGATGTGTGACTAGGCACGACTCTTTGCTTGTGAAGTCATAAGTGTTATGGACTTTCACTGCCAACGTGAAATGGACCTACAGGGTCACACACATAGGATTTAATCTGGAAGAGGAGTTTTGTCCACAAAGCAATGTTTAGATTGATTACTAAAGGAGTTTAGTAGTTCAAGTAAACACTCAATCAGTCGATGGCTCAATATCGTATGGTTCAAGGTGTTGGACGCATTGATTGGAGTATCAGTTTGATTGAAATCGCAATTGACTGATTTTGCCCAACTTGTGCTCTCAACCGATCGGCTCATGTGATGAACCGGTCAGCTGAGGTTGCTGAACCGGTCGGCTGGATTGTCCAGGCCGATCGGCTCATACCCAGGTTGAAATGACAGGTTCAAGAGTTGAACCGATCGGCTCAACTGGTGCAACCGACCAGTTGGGAAAGTCATGTCGGCAAGAATTTTCCTTTGGTTTCAAATTGCCCAATTCGATTGGGAATAACATTGGTATTCGATACCAATTGAGAACGAAACAAGGAAAGTCTTTTTGAGCCGGATTAGGACCATGAACCGATCGGTTCAGGGAACCAACCGATCGGTTGGAGTGCCCCAAACGATCGGCTCAGGTCCAACCGATCGGCTCAATGGCCGAACCGATCGGTTCAGTTGTGAACCGATCATTTCAAGTTGCGAATCGGTTGCCTTTTGTGGAAAATTCTCGAACCCTTCTACTCCTGCTTTAGTCCCATATTGCCGGACACAGAGAACCCTGTCCCATGACCCGCCTATATATATAGGGGTATTGGGGGCTTCTCAAAGTACAACTCAATGCAAGCCGGTTGCTTTGCGAAGTTGTCGTTCTCTCTGGTTTTGGTAACCGTGAGAGATCCCGAGCAAGTGCTTCCCGCAAAAGGGAGGTGCAGCAAGGGAAGGACAACTACAGTTGCAACTGGTAGCAGGAGAGTGTGTTGGCGACTAGTACGTCAACAGGAGGGTGCGACTCCTTCCACTTCCTTGTGGGACAAGGAGTGTGGAGTTCCAGGTGGTCCGTGTGGACTACTACAGAGGCGGGAGGACACTGCCGCTCAGGAGGACAATTGTCATCCAACAGTACGGTAGGAGGAGGAGGAGTCAGTCCCGGTGCGACCAGGAGCTGCACAGACGCCGTCCAAGACCGGAGTTGAAGACCGCACATTGCACGAGGTATTGTCGCCGAGCAAGCCTCGGGACAAGGTATGATTCCACAAACCATCTTTTCCTATTATATAGACGTTGACGCGTTTCCTCGGTATGGGTTTGGGGAGAAAATTTTTGTTTCCGCTGCCTTCTCTGTCTCCCCTAAAACCCAACAGTGGTACCAGAGCCACGTCAACTGCTCTATATTTTAGGAATATCGATATGATCAATTTTGGTTTGTCGCCTTTATTTATTGCATGCGATGCAAATAATATTGGCTTTATGCATGTCCAATCCTAAATCCACAAATCACTAATTACATATATGATATGTATTATTAATGCACTCGATACGCGTCGCCCTTAAACGAGTTTGGTGGTGGATGTGTGTAGCGTGATTATGGCCTATAAACACCTATCTGTGATTGGTTGTGTGTGGTTGCTTGCATCTCGGTCTGCGCACCGATCTTCCCTCTCTTAATCCTAATGTAACTCGAAATAATTTGAGATTATTTCCTACCTTTGCTCCCCCCGAATGTAACTCGGGGTTTCCTTTTTTTAAAGCAATGTAATAATAGGATAGATTTTTATTTCCTGTTATGTCAAAGACCGGCGGACATCAAGACGACAGTTGAAACGATCGGTTCAAGGAGTCAACCGATCGGTTGACGTTCCAGACGGTCGGTTCAAGGAGTGAACCGATCGGTTGATGACCGGTTCGAGGAGCGAGACGAGCGGGTGGCGGACATGCCGAGATGCATGATGACCAGGCGAACCGATCGGTTGGAGGAGCCAACCGATCGGCTGGTGGCACCCAGACGACCGGCTGGAGAGTACAGATCATTCATGTGATGAGTTGATCAACTCGGATGGCAAGGCACAAAAGTTCATCTTGTACAGGTTGCATGTGATGTAGACCTAGATGACCGTGATTCCTCTTGGCTCGAGGAATCACATTAGGATGGCCATAATCATCGCTTTTTATCGTTTGTGCATGTTTTCTGTGGGATATAGCATGTATATGATACGTACTATGTATTGTGGTGATTGGATATGTATATGTATATAAAACCAAATCCCTCATTAAAATATTAAGTTTTAGATGCCTTCCAAATGCGACACATGTGAAAAGCTTGTTCGACCAAGTGTGGGCACGCCCTAGCGTGGTGCACCGTCTACCTCGTGGAAGCGTGAAGGATGAATGTGTGGGTCTGCCCTAGCAGGGTGCATATTCATCGTGTTTGCTTTGGGTCGGACTTAACAAGATGATCTAGATGGGATCTAGTACCTTGAGGCATGGATATGATCATTGCAAAGAGTTGTATATGACATCTTATCAAGAGTTGCATATGATGCAATTGGAAAAAGTTGCCTACCTGAGAGATCTATGTTGTTGGTGACAGCCCTAGCTGGTCCGTGGCTTAGAGGATTTCAGGATCTTGCCCACTAGAAGGTTGTACGCTGCAATCTTCCGAATTGATGGTGAGGGCTATCAATTTGAAGTAAAATAGTGGGAGCGATAATTAATTAAAGGCCTAATTTTCTCGTCAACTTTTCAAATCAATCAAACAAGTCAAAAATGAGTTTTTGGAATAAAATTGCATATATTTCCTTTTGTTAAAATAAATGGTTAATCAACAAATCACTTTATTTGCGATCGGTCTTTGAGACCAACAAATTAAATGGGAATAATTCCACGACTGGTTAGGATGGTGAGATGTGTTCTCAAAGAGTGAAAGCTCTAAGTCCTAATTATACCAGAACCAGATGAACTCGATCCCACCACATCAATGGCTGAAAGTATGTTTATGGAAGCATACCGAGGATGACATTGATGAAGAGTGCTTGATGTTGTGTTCTCTGAACTATGAGTTGCAGAGATAACATGAGACATATGATGTCTCCAAGATACTGTCCTAGTATGTCATGATAGAAGGAGATCCAGTAAGGTATTCACACACTCAATGTGATTGGGTATGTGGAAAACCTGACTAAGAAGGATTCCCTCTGAGCCAAGAGTTGGCTATTGGTATGATACTGCAAGTGTTGCAAAATCATACAGTTCATGATAAATTACAACATGAACGACTTTGACAAGCGTTGACAAAGTTGTTGGACATGTTGAGGATAGTAGAGGCAAAGATAAAGAAAGACAAACCATAATCTTTGATGTGATCAAAGAAAAGGTAATTCTTAAGGGCAAAGATAAGGGCAAAGCAAAGAAGTGTTCTATTGCTAGCCGACAATCCAAGTCGTCTTCAGCCTCAAGGCACATGGGGAAAGGGTGTATGAGGGAATTGCCCTCTATATCTGGAAGAACAAAAGAAGATGAAGGAGGGGATGGAGATCTCCACCTAACGTATCATGAAATGAACTGCTTCTTTATCTGAGGTATATGATACCAAGATATGGATATGTCATATATGATATGCAATATCCGCAAAGAAGTGATGGCCTTTGTGAAAGGACCAAGAAAGAAGTACCCATCATTGGAGCAAGTGTTGCTTCCATAGATAGGAGTATCTTTCAGTTTATTTCAGCCTAAAAGGGCATGAAATAGAGTTGAGAACTGCTATTTCATATATTGCCAATAGATTGAAACACTTTATTATTGCATATTGTATGACAATGATGGCAATTAATAAAGTTGATGTTTCAATCCTAAAGATATGATCCTTGTGGAAATGCCTTGTTTATCTTGTAATACATGGTATGTATAAGATAAAATGATACCTAAAGTTATTGATAACTCAAACAATTAAATTGGCATATATCATAAGAAATTCATTTCTAGTTTCCATATGATGGATAAATCTAGACTCTTTTGGTTAGAGAACCAGTAAGAGACATGAATATCTTGAACATGATTAATCAATATTCACTAATGTAGTGGGAGAATGATTATCCTATTAGGTATAATACATGTGATGTATTTACATACCAATTGGAACAAATGCTAATACTTCAAATGGTGTTTAGAGAAATACCAATATGAACATCTTGAAGTGTTCAAGATTGTCATAGATGAAGTACAAATTTGGTAAAGTATTAATTCTTGATGAGATCAATGAATGAAATACATGGACCAAATATTTGAGATCCTTATGAGTGATTATGATAGTGTATCATAGTGAACTCATGATTAAGGCATGGTGATGTCTAAATCAAGAAGGAATCATACTCTAAGGAGTTAGAGAATTATTATCAAATAACTGAATTCTTCTTAATAAAAGAATACCCCACACTAATAAAGGACATTAAGAATCACAAGGGTTGTGAATTCTTATATTCTTGACAGATACACCTCAATTATCTATGTGATGAGTTGTTCATATGATGAGTCAACTATCTAGATGAATATGAGGAATCAGATTTTGAGTTATGGTATAAGACCATTACATCCTAAATGATTTCCATGTGAACCATAAGGTATGACCTTCATGGTAGCACTCATTGGATGAAATCCATAAGTGCAAATGAGTCTTAAGTGTTAAGACACATGGATAACATTTTGAGAAGGATGATGCTTGTTGATTGCAACTTAATGACTGAGACATTTGGCATATGGATACTAAAACCACATTCCTATGAGGAATAAAACAAGGATGTGTACGTGACACAACCTATAAGGTTTATGAATCCACTAATGCAAATGAAGTCTATAAGTTACAATGGACTAATCAATGTGATTGATTGAGTATAAGCAACTCAAAATTGGATCTTTACTTTGATGATATAGTCAAAGGGTTTGACTGATATGTCAAAGATAAAGAAGGGATATGTGATTTAGTGCGAGCGTATTCACATTCCACATATTGATGTGAAATGGAATTGTTCTAGAATGGAAATCCAAAAGTGGAAATTATCTTTAAGGAAGATAGAGATGTTTCCTATATGATAGGAATAGAGATCTATAGAGATAGTTCTCAACAAATCTCTTGACCTGGAAAAGAGAGAGCATACATTGGCAATCTGTACTGAAGGGTTCAGTATGCACAGATTCAGTGAGAGAAAACTTGTCCATGTTATATGGATATTAGTATCCCAAGGCCAAGTGTCCAATTCTTATGAAGAATGGGAACACTAAGAATAGATATGGATCTATCATGTATGCAATCAGCCCATTGTCTTGCATGTATGACATGTCAAGAATAAAATGCATTCATCATCTTGTATGTAGGACATAGCAATATGATGTGCTCATCTTGATAACTCGTATGTAGGACATGACGAGTGGATGTCTGTCTACTTCCAATAAGGGTTATTGGAATACCATAAGAACTTGATAAGTACTTGGGAAGTACTAGTTCTATGGAGATAAGGAAGAGTTCTATGTAAAGAGTTACATTGATGCGAACTTCCGAAAGGACAGAAAATAAATCACATAATATATATAGGATATATAAAAGTGAAAGTTTGTTGATAATTGGAAGTATTCCAATAAAACCATTTAAAAGGAAATGTCGAGTATCCGTGTGTTAGAGAACATCAGTGGATACTATATGGATCTAGAAGTTCATGAGATGAACTTATAGATATTCCACTCATTGATGACAAGTCTAGAATCCTTGATCATGCAATGTGGCTAAAGGTTAGCAATGGAATACTAGATCGCATATTACGGCAACTCCATCTCATACGTGTGACGTACAGTGAATAGATGAGAGAAATGCAATTTATACTGACTTTGGCAATGTGTTTCCATTACTCACTATGTTCGCACTAGAGCACAGTAACATGTGGGACATGTTTGAAGATCACTATGAATATGATTCAAGAGTGATTGGCTCACAATGCAAGTGGGAGTCTGTTGGTATGTATGCCCTGAGAGCCAATCATGGGATGATTGGTGGGATACATTAAGATTGATTTGATAAACATCAAAGGCAAGCTTCCAATTCATTCTGGTTCAGTCATATGAGATAGTGATAGAACAGATTGAATGTCTAGAGAATGACAGTACTCAATGACGTATGCTTTCAGGTTAAGGACCTGAATGATGAGATCATACGGATGCTAAGAGTTTGTACATTCTTGTTATGACTCTAGTCGGATGTCATTGTGGAAGGTAGATAGACAGCAATGACACACAAGACTGGATTGTGGTGTTGGTTGATGACAGAATCTCATTAGTCATGATATAGAGATATCAAACCAAACACATAGGTACTTGTTAGAGAACAAGTGTACCGGACAGACCCACCGTGAGTTTGACACATGGAACCATAAGATGGTAGTCACAGTCAGTACTCACAGTGATGGTGGTGAGTGTGATTCTTAGACCTGAAATCACTGCACTCAACACATGTCGTTGGGCACACTTTGACATCATCAAACACAGTCCTGAAACATGGGTTGTTATAAAGGTGATGATTGGGTGGCTTTGACACATGGGGCTTTTGAGGGGTGAGTGATAGATATGGGATTTGTCCCTCCTAAGGGAGTTTGATATCCAAGGCCACTTGATGAGTAGGATTGAGATAGGTGTGCGGACGCATGTGTGAATTAGTATGTGATATTGATGTCATACATATCTCCTTCAATCTACTCTGAGATCAAGAAAGTGAATGAACGTTGACAGGATGACTGTTCCATGCCTTGAGTTCATTCGGGATATCAGTGACAAAGGAATTATACATTCACTGTAACACCATTCACGGTTTGTAGGATGAAAGTTGTTCTCCAACTTTCTACTTTCACTTGGGTAGCACTGATGTGTGACTAGGCACCGCTCTTTGCTTGTGAAGTCATAAGTGTTATGGACTTTCACTGCCAATGTGAAATGGACCTGTAGGGTCACACACATAGGATTTAACCTGGAAGAGGAGTTTTGTCCACAAAGAAATGTTTAGATTGATTACTAAAGGAGTTTAGTAGTTCAATTAAACACTCAATCAGTCGATGGCTCAATATCGTATGGTTCAAGGTGTTGGACGCATTGATTGGAGTATCAGATTGATTGAAATCGCAATTGACTGATTTTGCCCAACCTGTGCTCTCAATCGATCGGCTCATGTGATGAACCGGTCGACTGAGGTTGCTGAACCGGTCGGCTGGAGTGTCCAGGCCGATCGGCTCATACCCAGGTTGAAATGACCGGTTCAAGAGTTGAACCGATCGGCTCAACTGGTGCAACTGACCAGTTAGGAAAGTCATGTCGGCAAGAATTTTCCTTTGGTTTCAAATTGCCCAATTCGATTGGGAATAACATTGGTATTCGATACCAATTGAGAACGAAACAAGGAAAGTCTTTTTGAGTCGGATTAGGACCATGAACCGATCGGTTCAGGGAACCAACCGATCGGTTGGAGTGCCCCAAACGATCGGCTCAGGTCCAACCGATCGGCTCAATGGCCGAACCGATCAGTTCAGTTGTGAACCGATCATTTCAAGTTGCGAATCAGTTGCCTTTTGTGGAAAATTCTAGAACCCTTCTACTCCTGCTTTAGTCCCATATTTCTGGACACAGAGAACCCTGTCCCATGACCCGCCTATATATAGGGGTATTGGGGGCTTCTCAAAGTACAACTCAATGCAAGCCGGTTGCTTTGCGAAGTTGTCGTTCTCTCTGGTTTTGGTAACCGTGAGAGATCCCGAGCAAGTGCTTCCCGCAAAAGGGAGGTGCAGCAAGGGAAGGACAACTGCAGTTGCAACTGGTAGTAGGAGAGTGTGTTGGCGACTAGTACGTCAACAGGAGGGTGTGACTCCTTCCACTTCCTTGTGGGACAAGGAGTGTGGAGTTCCAGGTGGTCCGCGTGGACTACTACAGAGGCGGGAGGACACTGCCGCTCAGGAGGACAATTGTCATCTGACAGTCTGGTAGGAGGAGGAGTCGTCAGTCCCGGTGCGACCAGGAGCTGCACAGACGTCGTCCAAGACCGGAGTTGAAGACCGCGCATTGCGCGAGGTATTGTCGCCGAGCAAGCCTCGGGACAAGGTATGATTCCACAAACCATCTTTTCCTATTATATAGACGTTGACGCGTTTCCTCGGTATGGGTTTGGGGAGAAAATTTTTGTTTCCGCTGCCTTCTCTGTCTCCCCTAAAACCCAACACCATTGCCTAGCACGTCTGCTGTAACTATTGTTTATGACATTGTAGCTAGTCTTTTCAAGATGATATGTTTTCAAGATGATATGTATATATGTATAACATTCTTTACGTAAATTTGTAGGCATTGAAGCCATGCCGCTTAAGAATGCAAGACTATGTTGTTGCAGAGGCGCAGGCTTACCAGTCCCTTTCTGGGGCAACGTTTCATGGGACTCCAATGCCACAGGGCTACATTCGTGTGAGCCCGATATGTGTATTAACCGATTGGAGGGAAGCTGCATTGCCATATGCCCACCCAGATATTGATACACTTGGTGAGGCAGAAGGCGGGTTGATATTGTGGCCCAAAGCAGATGTCATCTACACTACTGAAATTGTAAGATAAATTTACATTACTTTAGATTGTTAATGTGTATATATGAGGTCAACTGATCTGAAATTATATATACATGTTAAAAAGAAGACACCCGGAGCACCTAGGCCTCCACCTCCACTTCCTGCATTACCAAGTTGGGTTCCAACTGACCTAAAATACCCGTTAGGTCCTGCTTGTAGGGGAATGGCATGTTGGCTACGGGCACATAATATACATTTCCCTATAATTGTTTCTTTAGAAGCCGATTATGCAGGTCAATCATACGATAGCTCTTTATTTATACAAGATATTATTGAGCTATTTATGTATGATTGGCTGAATACATCAATGATAGAGATATGGATAAGGTGAGATCTTGTTTATACATCCATATACCTTGTGTAAGATCTGGTGATCTAGTTTCTTATATATTAATGCATACGTAATACATGTTTTGCAGCTACTTAGTCGAAGATCGATGCAAACAATTTGCATTTGATCATGTGGGATTTTTGATTCCATCATTGATTAGTATGGTAGCTAAAGACCCTGATAGTGTTCAACAATACTGTATAGATGCTTTTACAATTTTCGGTCAGCAAAAGAAGACGATAATAATAGCTCCATTCAATGTCAAGTAAGTTTACTTTATTTATAATTTGGACTTAAGAAAATTCCATTTTTATTGTGCATTTTGAGTTATAAATTTTTTAACTTTTTTACCTATAGCGCTAGACATTGGGAGTTACTAGTTATTGTCCTCGGGATGTTTACTGTTTATTATCTTGATCCTGCGGGAAGTACATTGAACACTAAAATTGGACACACATTGAGAATGCCATTATTCTGGTGAGAAATATTTCATTTTTATATCCGTTAACATATGTTATTACATTACTATTTAATTATGCAATTTACTGCGTTACATTAACATGTAGGGGTTTAGATGCATTCAAAAATGCTGGAGGAAATGTCCCAAGGAGAAAGAACCAACCAATAATTTGGGAGAACGTAAAAGTAAGTTTCTGACTCCAATGTATATATTATTTATGTGAACTGTCCTTAGTTGTATTTTTTAATATTTTGTATGTTTCAATTTATAGTGCGCTACACAAGACAACAGCTGGGCATGCACATACTATGTGATGCGATTTATGCAGATGATTATCCGACATGCCACATTGGATATTAATACCATACATGAGGTATTATATATTGTCTCATTAGTTAGTATGAAATATATCAATCTTATTTTTATATTATTACTTATATATATACATCATTCTCTTTGCAGGTGTTTAAAACTGACCACACTATAGGTAAATGCTTAAAAAATGTACATACTCCATATACGATGGAAGCATTAAATGAAGTAAGAGAAGAATGGGCAAAAGCCATACAAGCAGTGGTGATTGTAAGATATAATTGGGATGCTGATAGCGATGCTGAATGATATTTTGTAAATGACTATTTCTGAATGTTTATACATGTCTGAATGTTTCTACATGTATTTGAATGTTTCTACATGTGTGAATGTGAGAATTGAATTGATGTCTGAATGTATCTACTTGTGTGAAAAAATATTTGTTGCTTTTGCAGGTTTGTTGCTTGTTTGTAGGCTAATATCAATGGATGTCGTAAACCTGCAGTTCAGAAAACTGAACTGCAGGTTCTCATCCTGCTGACCAGCCACAGCAGGCCTGCAAAGTGATATGAAAAAAAAATAAAGTATAGGCGTCGGTTATTTATAGAACACCGTCATCAAAGGCCTACAGCGTCAGTTATTGGATAAAAACCGACGCCTAATATGACAAACAACCCGACCGTGCAGGAAAGCACGACCGTGGTGGAAAAGGCGTCACTTATTCGTATAAAACCGACACCTATAGTACTAAACACGGCCGTGCAGCGAAGCACGGCCGTGCTTCTCCGTGTCGTCTGGGAGTATGGTGTCGGTTGTTCAGTTGTTAACTGACGCAGAAAGTGTCCTAGGTGGTTCTCTTTTTTGTGGAGCAAACCCTATAGACGTAGGCCAACTATATATAACCGACGCCTATATATCATATAGGCGTCGGTTAGAAAACCGACGCAGAAGAGTTCAACCTTTAGCGGCACCCACATAGGCGTCGCTTGAAAACCGTTGCCAAATGGGGTTAAACAACCGACGCCAAAGGCGTTTTTTGTAGTAGTGGAAGAAGTGTTTTGAGGCATGCTGATAACCATCTATTCAGGGAAACCCTGTGAAGATTTATTTCCATGCCCAATGATGATGTTGCATTTCTACATGCATGATTAATTGTTGGGTATGAAACCATTTAATTCAATAAGAGGTATATGTGGGAGATAGTTATTACTAGATGTTTTAGTAGTGTATAATGGTCTATAGGTAAATTTCAAATCCATATTACTCCCTAGGAAAGTCAAAACTCGACTTCACCTGTAGAGGTTCTTAGTGATGGTTGGGGTTCGAGATGGAGGTAGTGACAACTTGTCAATAGTTGTTTTGGGTTTTTGGATTCAATAGGATGTGAGGGTTTGTGTGGAGTGATTTGTGGTGGAGTGAATAAGTTAGGGTGGGAGCTAGGACTAGTGAAGGTAGTGGTGCTCTCTAATGCACTTTGAAGGAATTTTCATATTAAAACTTGCTTTGTCAACACATGTCTGACGATTCATATATTATGTTTATGAGGAAGGCTTACTTTTATATTTTTCTAGAGGCTTGGTTCTTATCGGTGCTTTTTTTTTCATATCTATCTCACATTGATGAAATATGGTAGCAGGTGGAAGATTTAATACAGTGCAGTTCATCAAGGTTGGGTATTTGGATATGTTTTCTTGGTCATGTTGCTTGAAGCATTCATAGAGAATTATATAGGGTAGAAAAGGGTACTAGGATTCACATGGATGTGCATAGATGAGTAAGATAATTGTAGGTATGGTGGATGAGTTAGATGATAGATTCAAGATTCACTAAAGGAGGTGCATCAATGAGGAATGGATTCAATGTTGTCTGCCTTTCAACAATGAATATTTAGAGGTGGTGGCTATACCTAGGGTTTAGCAGAGTGTTGGAAGTGATCATTTGCGGTAGAGGAGTTGAATGCAATGTGGAAAACCTTGGTTTCATTTATTGAGATGGCATGTGCATACTGAACGACTGCTTCATTCCTTTTCATAATTGTCAGAGAATGTGATCTAAAGAGGAGGAAGGTGTGAGTTTATCTCTCCATTAGTAACCTAATTACTAATTAATAATTATTACTAATTCATCATTAATTCCATGTTTTATAAACTTTAAATGATACAACCAAAAGATCCAATATTTTAAAAATATTTCTATATTTTAATAAACTAAATTATATGAATACCAAGTCTCATTGTTATTGTTCTAAGGTGAATAATATAACCATTCCTCTAGATGATTATAATATCACAATATTTAACTATACATAAATATTTTCCTAGATTCCAAGGACATTTGTCTTAGAAAAAGGAGAAAGAAATGAATGAAAGGCCAAATGAAGACATATAGGTACAACTGATTCAAATTCCATGACTAAGGTCAAATTGATTCATGGAGCAGAGTTGTGTCACTTATTTGTAAACACTTATCAAATGAGGAGAATAAATACATTTATATAAATATAATTAGTTTAATATTAATTTGTATCAGAGACCATTATAAGTCAGTGAAAATAACTTGTGAAGATTTGAAATGAAGGTTAATATTGTTAATCAAATTAATTTAGGAGAAAATATGAATTATTTCTCAAAATAGTTTTAGTACCCAAAAGTTGGTATGTTATTGAGTCTATCACTTGAAATCTATGTCGGAAATAGGGACACACCAATAATTTCTTCCTATTATTGTTCATCTATCTTATGCCAATGTATGCTTGCTATGCAAGGGAAATTTAATTCCATTTCTCTACCCCATAATAATCATGGGAAGATCTTAATACATTGAAAAAAAATATTCCTATGCTAGGTTCAACCCTTATTAATGGAAATGTGTGTTCATATTCTTTCTCAGGTAGTGGCACCTAATTTTCTTTTTTCATTATCATTTTTCCAGTACTATACAAGGGGAAAATTTTGATTAAGAAATACCCTTGCACTTAGAAGACTCACACTTAGATGATTGAAAAGTGAATTATACACAAAAGAATCTCCTAAATATCTTAAAATTAAAAATCCAATAAACTACATATTGGCATGAACAAGTGTCATTAAATCTATGAGCTTATGATCATAAACTGGACACTGACAGGTGTCATCTCTTGTTCTTTAGCCAATGGGATAGAGAGGCACTACTACCTATTTGTTGGTATATATGCCAGAGAGCCAATCATATGATGATTGCAACGACATAAATTGTAATTTATTTGATTTATAAATAAAGGCAAGCTTCCAATTTGTTCTATTTAATTCGGTTATGCGATAATAATGTAAAATTATAAATGTCTTGAGAATTATATTACTAAATGAATATGTCTTCATCTACATTAATTGGGCAAATAAGATCATACATATGTTAAGAGTATATGTATATTTTCATTATGTCCCTGATCGGTTGTTATTGTGGAAGGTTGATAAACAACAATGACACATAAGATTAGAGTGTGAGATGGTTGATGATAGAGTCTCATTAGTCATGATATGGCTATATCAAACCAATCACACATATACATGTTAGAGAATAGTGTATTGGACATACCCATTGTTAGACTGACACACGAAAACCATTATCATGGTAGGTCATAGTCATGTCTCATAGTGATGGTAGTGTTTGTGGTTCTTAGACCTGAAATCACTACTCTCATCACATGTCGTTGGGTACGCTTTGACATCATCAAACGCAGTGCTAAAACATGGGTTGTTATAACGGTGATGATTCAGTCACTTTTATACACGGGGATAGACAGTGAGTGATACAGATGGGATTTGTCACTTCTAAAGGAGTATGATATCCAAGGCCTCTTTATTAACGAGACCGAGATATGCATGGATCTGCACATGTGAGCCAATATGTGATATTGAGCTTACACATATCTTAGACAGTTTGCGTTGGTCAAGAAATAGATTGAATGTTGAAGAGGGAGACCACTCTATGCCTAGAGTACAATTTGGATATTAGTGACAAAAGAATTATACAAACACTGCAAAGCCATAAAAAAATTGTAGATTTAAGTTGTTCCCCAATTTTCCATTCACTTGGGTAACACTGATGTGTGACTAGGCACTACTCTTTTCTTGTGATGTCATAAGTTGTTATGGACATTCACTACCAACGTGATATGTGACATATAGGGTCACACACAAACATCTTGACCTAGAAGAGAAGTTTAATCGTGAATGTTCATTGAATTTATTACTAAAGTGTTTACATATTTAACTGACGCAACATATCAGCAAGCTACACTGGCAGATGATCATCTCACTGAGTGAGAAGTCCGTCTTGAGTGCCAATTGATTGTCTTGAGGTTTGACATGGGTGTTTGGAGGATCAAGGATGATTCCAGTTGAAATTGGATATGGGTTGAACCGACCAGTTCGGCTTGGCTCACCAGATGATCATTTGGGTGAGCAAGACAACTGTCTCACATGGGAAAGACTGCCTGATTTAGGAAGGTTCTAGATACTTTCCCGAATATGATTGTTTGAACTGCACATTACTTGGAGTGCAACAAACTAATGTTTGACATTAATGGAAATGAATTGCCAATTTCATATACAATTGGGAAAACATGAAATGGACAACTCGCATGCCAGACGACTGTCTGGGTCACTAGACATCTATTTGGGTGGTCGCAGTTCATGAAAATTCAAGATGTTCCCATCCCTTCTAATCTCGCATAGAGTGGGAACCCTAACTCTGGCCTCTACTGTAAATAGAGGGGTACTGGTGGCTTCCTAGAGCACAAAATAGACAATTGAGAATCAATTGCCATGACAATTGTTGTCCTCTCTGGTCATGATAACCAAGAAATCCCTAGCAAGTCCAACCCGACTAGGGAGGGATAGCTAAGTGAGAGAACAATTGAGGATTATTATTGTCAAAGAGCAAGTTGGTGACTAGTATGTCAA
>OY856415.1:87238834-87251334 GCA_963693085.1 Alisma plantago-aquatica | reverse complement strand
CAAATAACATATGATGAACAATCAGATGGATCAATCTATTATTTCTCAGACACAAAATCAGACTGAAGAGAAGAAATAATCGAAGAATACCAACAAGAAGCAGGAAACTTCTTGCAAGAGGTATTAATAGATAGAAGATTATTTAATCGAATCAGAAACACTGAATTAAGTTTATAAAACTCAGATGGATTTAGAACATCTCTCTTTGAAAAAAAATACTCAAAGAAAACATATTTTCTATTATGGAATAACTAACAAAGAAATGCCTATGCATATAGAATACACTAAAAATAGAATAAATATACCTTTACTTTGAAAAGAAGACTTGATGAGAAAAATGGAAAAAATAAAAGATAGATCTAAAACATGATGGATTCATATAGGATCTATCCAAATGATGATCAAAGCAACCTTTCGAAGGAATAGATTCACCTATAAATATTGTATTAATGGATAATATAATTAATGACAGAAGAGATGCTACATTTGGAATATTACAAGGAAATTTGAATCATAAATTTTTTTTTAACATTTATCTAAAGATAAGTGTAAACATTAGAGATAATAAAATCAACAGAAGTTCATGTTTGATATAAGATTTTCAAAGAATGGAATTTATAAAAAGAGGATCTATTATGTATTCAATAACCTATATAATAAGCTATGCTCTTAGTAAACACATCACTATGAAAAAATTGAAGACAAAGATATTATAATACTTCCTAACATATTTAAGGACATAGGAAAAATTACAAAACCAGACATAATCTCAGAAACAGAGATACCAAAAAATATAAATATAGATGTCTCTAAAAAACCCTTGGTAACAGATAATAGAATTCCAAGAAAATTACATTATGAGGGAAATTAGTTACAATTGACAAATGGAGACAGAATAGAAGAAGCTAGAGAAAACACATATAGATATAAAGGTAGATTATGACCAACACTAAGAAATTTACAAAGAACATCAAGTTTAAAAATTGTAGCAAATAATAAAAATGCTAGAAACTATAAACTATATGGAAAATATTTTAATAGACAAGAATGAAGTATGACTACAATATTAATAGATTCAGGAGCAGGAGCTTCATTTATCAAACAGGGAATGCTACCTTATATAGAAAAAATATCCATAGGATCACCCTATGCATATACAAATTTCGATGGACAAGAATATGAAATCACACAACAAGCTATTGTTCCAAATGAAATACAAAATATAAAGATAGACATAACACTTTATGTGCAATCAGATAGTCGAATGATGATATAGAAATTATATTAGCAATGAGTGCATTACAGCAAATGGAACCATTTTCATTACAAAGTGAAGTACTATATTTTACACATAATAATCAAGAGTATTTTTGGAAAAAAGAAAATGACTAGTATATATAGCATTTATATTGTTACATGAATTATATATGAAGAACATAAAACAGAATACTTCCATCCTTTTCTAGATACTGGAGCAGGAACTTGCATTGCTCGAAGACAATGCTTTCCAGAAAGCTATATTACAACATTACCTATATTATATGGAATGGATTTTACAGGAAAAAGACATGCCTTAACTGAAGGAGTTAAAAAACCTAAAATCATCCTAGGAAATTACATAATAACATGTCCACCATTCTATACTCCTGAATATGCACAACAAGACATATTACTAGGAAATAACTTTACCCAAAAATTTAAACTATATATACAACACCAACAATATATTCAATTATTAATACCTTGTGATCACTGGATTACAGTTCAACAAATCCACAAAGCTTATAAAAGAGACAAATTTATTTTGCCCATTAAACGTGGTGATTATAATATAAATAAACAACAACCAATAAAAGGAAAAATCATTGCATAACTAAATATGCAAAACATTGAAGCATTATTTGAAAAACTACAATGACAATCCATTAGCCCTTTGGGATATTAGCCTAGAATGGGCTACAATAGAATTAATAGACACCACAATAATTAGAGTAAAACCTATGAGATACAATCCTGTTGACATAGAAGAATTTAGAGTTCAATTGCAAGAATTAGAAAAATCCCAATTAATACAAAAACTAAGAGCCCTCATTCTAGTCCAGCATTTATTGTCAAAAACTATGCATAAATTAAAAGATGAAAGGAAAGAATGGTAGTCAATTATAAAAAACTAAATCAATATACTAAATTCGATGGATACTTCCTTCCGCACAAATAAACATTAATCAATATGACAAGAGGGAAAAACATTTAATCTATGTTCGAGTGTAAGTCAGGATTTTATCAAAAATGACTAGATGAAAAAAGTATACCATTGACAACATTTAGTACCCCACAAAGACATTACGAATGGAAAGTTATGCCTTTTAGATTAAAAAATGCTCCACAAATATACCAAATGAGAATGTATAAGGTCTTTGAGCCCTACAATTCTTTTTTCTAGTATATGTAGATGATATTCTCATAGCTAGCAAAATGAAGAAGAACATTATCAACACCTGCAAATATTTTCTCTTCTTTTTCAAACGAAAGGAATAATACTCTCTAAAAAGAAAAAAAGAAATTTGTAAATCTAAAATAGAATTTTTAGGACTAAAATTAGACTCAAGTGGAATAGAATTGCAAGGACATATTAGAAAAAATCATTATGTTTCCGGACAACCTTGAAGATAAAAAACTACTACAAAGATTTTTAGGTTGTCTAAATTATGCAGAAAAAATTATAGAAAATTTAGTAAAATTACAAAACCCTCTACAAAAATTACTAAAGAAAAAAGCAATCTTTCTTATGACAAAAGAACTTATAAATCAGGTTAGATTTATAAAAAAAGTGTAAAAATCTACCAAGACTAGATCTCCCTCTTGAAGGAGATGATTTAATAATAGAAATGGATGCCTCTGAAGAATTCTGGGGAGCAGTCCTAAAGAAAAAAGATGAGCAAAAAGAAAAAATATGTAGATATACCTCTGGAACATTCACAGAAATAGAAAAAAGACATCATCGAATGGAAAAGAATTGTTAGCACTATAAAAGGGAATTAAAAAATTCTCCTACTTCTTATTACCTAAATTTTTTTTAGCATGAGTAAATAATACTCAAGTAAAAGCTTTCATTAAGAACAACTTACCATCCACTCTAGAATATAAAAGACTAAACGGATGGCAAACAATTTTTGCAGAATATGTTTTTGATATAGAAGTTATTAAAAGAGAGACTAACTTTCTTGCAGATTTCCTATCAAGAGAATATAATGGAGCAAGTTGAAAAAAACTTGCAGAACTAGAAGAATGATTACAATGTAATTATAATCTAATACAAGACAATTATGTAGAATTGATTGAAATAATCCAAAAAACAGGATAAAATTATTGATAATATAGAAGAAAGCAAGCAAGATATTGCAGGTATTATTGTAGATCTGAATTGTTTCAGAAGAGGAATACAACAAAAAGGATCAGAATCAATACAAATGGATAAAGAGACATGTAAATTCCCAATCGACATATCCCTCCAAATATCTAATTCAATCAATAGTAAAAACACTACTGACAGTACTAGCCAAACGGCAAGAGAAAGCAATTTTAAAACTGCAAAAACTAGCCTCAAGGCTGAAAGTATTATCTCTTCAGAGAAAAATGATAGCCAAATAGCCAGAAGCAGTTTTCAAACTACAAGAACAAGCTTAATTTGTAAAGATAATATCTCTTCAGAGAACAGCTCCCGCAGTGAAAAATATTATCTCTTCGGAGAAAGATCCCCGCATTACAATGGACAATATAAAATTGATGCCTGAAAAAGTATTTAAATATAGGGTATCCCAGATTGAGCCGGATCATGACCTGCAATTGAGCCTCACATAATTCTCAACAAAATGTGAAAATGAGTACAAATCACTTCTTGAGATTGTTTAAAATCTCAAAACAATAGAGACTTGTATTACAGATCACACTGGGATTTACCCCAGAATTAACTTTGATAAAGGAGCAAATCCCATAATTAACAAAGATTGCTTCAGGATTGGAGCTGCAAATTTAATATATCTAAGTCCTGATCTTGGAGAAGTTCAAGGACTTTCCCAAGAAATTATTAAAGCAATCAAGGAATTCAAAAATAACAGTCCACTGGTGAAACCCACTAGTGATATTTACGTCAAAGTATTCTAAGCATTTGAAGACTGGGAGAAGTTAAAAAAGTTCTATCCAGTCCACTGCATTCAAATTAGAGTATCATCTCCAGATTATGTTAAAGAAATCGAAGGAAATTACCGGGAAGAATTCGAAGGAGATAAAATTGACAAAAAAATTATTGAAGTCAGGAGTGATTTAGGACTAAGAGTTCTCTGTCAAGTAATGGAAAAATTAATTAATGATAATCGAAGTTGGTTGCATAAAGCTTCAGACAATATAAAAATTCTTTCTACCACAAGAAGAACCAATATATAGACAAAAACTAATCTAGAAAGTTTTCTAATGAAAATAGAAACTAGACAAATAAGATTGAGTTGCATATGCCAGCAAGTATTCTGCCAGCTCAGAAAGTACAAAGGAAGAATATGCCCAGTATGCTAAGACAAAATGGACAAAGACAGCAACAACAGTAGTAGTCACTAAAGTTGGCTGCCAGCAAATTCCAAGACTTTAGTAATGACGACCTAGAATAATTATACACCAGATACATCATCAATGATGAAAGAAAGCATTGAAAACACAGAGTATCATCAACTAAACAAGTGTTCGTCGAAGGAGAGTATCATAAAAGAAAAGCATTCTCAACCGGACAAGTGTGTGATTGCAATGTAAAGAGAAATAGTAGAAATGTAAGCATCCTTGTAAATGAGAGTGCCTATATAAACTCTCGAGGAGTTGTAAGAGGACTCAGTTGAAGTCGGAGAGAGCCCTGAAAGAGTATGTAAATGTTCCATGTGTTCTAGTTCAATAAAGAGTATATATATATATATATATATATATATATATATATATATATATATATATATATATATATATATATATATGTGTGTGTGTGTGTGTGTGTGTGTGTGTGTATACACACACACACACATATATATATATGTATATATATGTATATAAATATTTCTAATGCTCTAATATTATGCGAAAACCATATCAGAGCCAAGTAACAACTTTAATCACCGGTCGAGAGTCATCTCTCCCTTATTCTGGTATCAGAGCCAAGTAACAATATTAATTGCGAGATTCTTTCTCCGAAGAGATTGTATTTTCCACTGAGAAAAACAAAATAACGAATGTATATCAAAAATAAATCTATTCCAAACAAGTGGAAACGAAATAAGTTTATGTCCCTTTCAGATAGAAGAAACAGAAGACTTTAAAATATAACAATTAGAAAATAAATATTTAGAAGCCGATGCAGAAGAACTAGATAGTTTAAGTCAAGAAATTGTGAGATTAACGGATGAAGTCAGAACCATAAACATGAAACCTATACAGGAAGAGACTTCTGGAAGTCAAGTACTGGTCAGATCTTCATTGAGAGATGAACTCAAGATACTGATTGAATCAGAAATTTGGAGGGATAATGCCGAATAGATGAATATATATGTAAATTTCAAGAATATTTCTATAAAATATATGATAGAACGGATAGAGAAAATGTTACCAATAAAATTCTACTAAATTTATTTTATACAAAAGTACCTAACCTTTGGGGATTTAAAGTAATGAAATTATACCTTCAATATATTGGGCAACGAGAAGACACATTAGGAGGACGAATAGAATTTATAAAAATGAAATTAGAAGAATGGTGTGCTGAAGCTACACTAAGTAGAAAAACAAATAAAGTAGTAAAATAGGGACTTTGTTGTTCACAATTAACCCATCCAATAACTATAGGATGTGAGCCAATGAGGTATAATAGAAGAAAAAAATATAAATTTAAAAAAAGAAAAAGGTTTGGATTTAAACCTAAACCAAAACAAAAATATTACAGAAGAAAGAAGAATTATAATAAAAATATAAAGAAACCAAAAGAATGTAAATGTTTTATATTCCAAGAAATAGGACACTATGCCAATGAATGTCCAAAAAGAGGATCTATGAAAATTAACCAAAAACAATTCGAAGAAATTATAGAGGAAGAATTTCTGAAATAGAAAACATTCAAGAATTTGTTCAAATAACAGACGATGAACAATCAGATGGATCGATCTATTATTTCTCAGACACAGAATCAGACTAAAGAAGAAATAATAGAAGAATATCAGGAAGAAGCAGGAAATGTCTTGCAAGAAGTATTAATAGATAGAAAATTATTCAATCGAATAAGAAACACCGAACTAAGATTAGAAAATTTTGATGGATTTAGAACATCACTTTTTGAAAAAAGTACTCAAAGAAAACATATTTTCTATTATGGAATAACTAATAGAGAAATGCCTATGCAAATAGAATATACTAGAAATAGAATAAATATACCTTTACTTCGAAAGGAAGACCTGATGAGAAAAATGGAAAAAATAAAAGATAGATCTAAAATAGGATGGATTCACATAGGAGCCATTCAAATGATGATAAAAGCAACATTTAGAGAAGGAATAGATTCACCCATTAATGTTGTATTAATGGATAATAGAATTAATGATAGAAGAGATGCTACGTTTGGAATATTACAAGGAAATCTAAGTCATCAAAAACTAATCTTTAATATTTATCCAAAGATAATTGTAAACATTAGAGATAATAATATAAACAGAACCTTAAATCTTATACAAGATTTTCAAATAATAGAATTCATGAAAAATGGGTCCATTCCTTACTCAATAACATATATAATAAGCTATGCTCTTAGTAATACCCATCACTCTGAAAAATTTGAAGATAAAGATATTATAATGCTTCCTAATATATTTAAAGATATAGGAAAAATCACAAAGGCAAACATAATTTCAGAAATAGAGATACCGGAAAATATAAATATAGATGTCTCAGAAAAACCCTTGGTAACGGATAATAAAATCCCAAGAAGATTACGTTATGCAGGAAATCAGTTACAATTAACAAATGGAGATAGAATAGAAGAAGCTAGAGCAAGCACAGATAGATATAATGGAAGACTAAGACCAATATTAAGAAATTTACAAAGAACAACAAGTTTAAGAATTCTAGCAGACAATAGAAATGCTAGAAACTATAAATTATATGGAAAATATTTTAATGGACAAGAATGGAATATGACTACAATATTAATAGATTCAGGAGCAGGATACTTCATTTATTCAACAAGGAATGATACCTTATATAGAAAAAATACCCATAGGATCACCTTATGCATATACGAATTTTGATGGACAAGAATATGAAATTACACAACAAGCCATAGTTCCAATTGAAATACAAGATATAAAAATTGACATAACACTCTATGTACAATCAGATAGTCGTAATGATGACATAGAAATTATATTAGGAATGAGTGCACTACAATAAATGGAACCATTTTCACTACAAAGTGAATGATTATATTTAACACCTAATAACCAAGAATATTTTTGGAAAAAAGAAAATGACTAGTATATATAGTGTATATATAGTAGCAGGAATTGTATACGAAGAATATAAAATACAATACTTTCATGCATTCCTAGATACAGGTGCAGGGACTTGCATTGCCTGAAGACAATGCTTTCCTGAAAAATATATCACACCATTACCTACATTATATGCAAAATATTTTACAGGAAAAAGACATGCCCTAACCCATGGAGTTAGGAAACCTAAAATTATTATAGGAAATTATATAGTTACATGTCCACCATTTTATACTCCCGAATATGCACAAAAAGACATATTACTAGGAAATAACTTCACACAAAAAATCAAATTATATATACAACACCCACATTATATTCAACTATTGACACCCTGTGATCATTGGATTCCAGTAAAAAGAGTTCAAAAAGCTTATAAAAGAGACAAATTTAATTTCCGCAGCAAACGTGGTGATTATAATACAACTAAACAACAACCAATAAAACATCCAATAAAAGGACGAATCATTGCACAACTTAATATATAAGATATTGAAGCATTATTTGAAAAGAACTATAGTGATAATCCATTAGCCCTCTAGAATATTAGTCAAGAATGGGCTACAATAGAACTGATTGACAATACTAAAATAATCAGAGTAAAACCTATGAGATATAATCCTATTGACATCAAAGAATTTATAACCCAATTACAGGAATTAGAAACATCACAATTAATACAAAAATCAAAAAGCCCTCATTCTAGTCCAACATTCATGGTAAGAAACCATGCAGAAATTAAAAGAGGAAAAGCTAGAATGGTACATGCCCTAACCCATGGAGTTAGGAAACCTAAAATTATTTTAGGAAATTATATAGTTACATGTCCACCATTTTATACTCCCGAATATGCACAACAAGACATATTACTAGGAACTAACTTCACACAAAAATTCAAATTATATATACAACACCAACATTATATTCAACTATTGACACCCTGTGAACATTGGATTACAGTAAAAAGAGTTCAAAAAACTTATAAAAGAGACAAATTTAATTTCCGCAGCAAACATGGTGATTATAAACCTATACAGGAAGAGACTTCTGGAAGTCAAGTAATCATGCCTATTCCTACAACGGTCCCTAGCGGACAAGGCAGTAGAAATGAAACTCCAGAACAACCAGGAGCAAGATACTGGTCAGATCCTAGTTTTAGAAGAAAACATACTGATAGGAATAGATACGAAGGAATAAATTAGGCATCTGATAGAAGACCAAGTAATATTACTCTAGAAACCCCAGTTGATTATATGAATCAAGAATATATTTGTGCAAATGGAATTTATTTAAATCTAAATTGTGTGAGAAATATTGATGAAGCTATAACAAGATGGGCGAAAGCCACATATTTATCAATTACAACACAAAGTTATGATATTGAAATAGCATCAAGATTTTGTCATCGTAGCAGATTGGTGGAAAGGATTAACTGATAACGATAAAGAAGCAGTAAAAGGAACAGTAGCCACATTAGCTCAAGTGGTAAAGAACTATGAAAATGAATTATGAAGAGAATTTTTAGGAGAAACATGGAATGTAAATAGAGATGTAGAAAAAGAAAAAGAAAAACAGAGATTTATCTATTTACTATATAACCTAAAATTCTGCGATATGTGCCGAATAGATGAATATATATGTAAATTTCAGAAATATTTCTATAAAATATATGATAGAACGGATAGAGAAAATGTTACCAATAAAAGTCTACTAAATTTATTTTATACAAAAGTACATGACCCTTGGGGATTTAAAGCAATGCAACTATACCCTCAATATATTGGACAACGAGCAGACACATTAGGAGGATGAATGGAATTTCTAAAAATGAAATTAGAAGAATGGTGTGCTGAAGCTACACTAAGTAGAAAAACAAATAAAGTAGTAAAATAGGGGCTTTGTTGTTCACAATTAACCCATCCAATAACTATAGGATGTGAGCCAATGAGGTATAATAGAAGAAATAAATATAAATTTAAGAAAACAAAAAGGTTTGGATTTAAACCTAAACCAAAACAAAAATATTACAGAAGAAAGAAGAATTATAATAAAAATATAAAGAAACCAAAAGAATGTAAATTCTTTATATGTCAAGAAATATGACACTATGCCAATGAATGTCCAAAAAGATGATCTAAGAAAATTAACCAAAAACAATTCGAAGAAATTATAGAGGAAGAACTTTCTGAAATAGAAAACATTCAATAATTTGTTGAAATAACAGACGATGAACAATCAGATGGATCGATCTATTATTTCTTAGACACAGAATCAGACTGAAGAAGAAATAATAGAAGGATATCAGGAAGAAGCAGGAAATTTCTTGCAAAAAGTATTAATAGATAGAAAATTATTCAATCGAATAAGAAACACCGAACTAAGATTAGAAAATTCTGATGGATTTAGAACATCATTTTTTGAAAAAATTACTCAAAGAAAACATATTTTCTATTATGGAATAACTGATAGAGAAATGTCTATGCAAATAGAATATACTAGAAATAGAATAAACATACCTTTACTTCGAAAGGAAGACCTGATGAGAAAAATGGAAAAAATAAAAGATAGATCTAAAATAGGATGGATTCACATAGGAGTCATTCAAATGATGATAAAAACAACATTTAGAGAAAGAATAGATTCACCCATTATTGTTGTATTAATGAATAATAGAATTAATGATAGAAGAGATGCTACATTAGGAATATTACAAAGAAATCTTAGTCATCAAAAACTAATCTTTAATATTTATCCAAAGATAAGTGTAAACATTTGAGATAATAATATAAATAGAACCTTAAGTCTAATACAAGATTTTCAAAGAACAGAATTCATGAAAAAAGGATCCATTCCTTACTCAATAATATATATAATAAGTTATGCTCTTAGTAATACACATCACTATAAAAAATTTGAAGATAAAGATATTATAATGCTTCCTAATATATTTAAAGATATATGAAAAATCACAAAGGCAGACATAATTTCAGAAATAGAGATACCAGAAAATATAAATATAGATGTCTCAGAAAAACCCTTGGTAACGGATAATAAAATCCCAAGAAAATTATGTTATGAAGGAAATCAGTTACAATTAACAAATGGAGATAGAATAGAAGAAGCTAGAGCAAGCACAGATAGATATAATGGAAGACTAAGACCAATATTAAGAAATTTACAAAGAACAACAAGTTTAAGAATTCTAGCAGACAATAGAAATGCTAGAAACTATAAATTATATGGAAACTATTTTAATGGACAAGAATGGAATATGACTACAATATTAATAGATTCAGGAGCAGGAGCTTCATTTATTCAACAAGGAATGATACCTTATATAGAAAAAATACCCATAGGACCACCTTATGCATATACGAATTTTGATGGACAAGAATATAAAATTACACAACAAGCCATAGTTCCAATTGAAATACAAGATATAAAAATTGACATAACACTCTATGTACAATCAGATAGTCGTAATGACGACATAGAAATTATATTAGGAATGAGTGCACTACAACAAATGAAACCATTTTCACTACAAAGTGAAGGATTATATTTTACACATAATAACCAAGAATATTTTTGGAAAAAAGAAAATGACTAGTATATATAGTGTACATATAGTAACAGGAATTGTATACGAAGAATATAAAATAGAATACTTTCATGCATTCCTAGATACAGGTGTAGGGACTTGCATTGCCCGAAGACAATGCTTTCCTGAAAAATATATCACAACACTACCTACATTATATGGAAAAGATTTTATAGGAAAAAGACATACCCTAACCCATGGAGTTAGGAAACCTAAAATTATTTTAGGAAATTATATAGTTACATGTCCACCATTTTATACTCCCGAATATGCACAACAAGACATATTACTAGGAAATAACTTCACATAAAAAATCAAATTATATATACAACACCAACATTATATTCAACTATTGACACCCTGTGATCATTGGATTATAGTAAAAAGAGTTCAAAAAGCTTATAAAAGAGACAAATTTAATTTCCGCAACAAATGTGGTGATTATAATACAATTAAACAACAACTAATAAAACAACCAATAAAAGGACGAATCATTGCACAACTTAATATACAAGATATTGAAGCATTATTTGAAAAGAACTATAGTGATAATCCATTAGCCCTCTGAAATATTAGTCAAGAATGGGCTACAATAGAACTAATTGACAATACTAAAATAATCAGAGTAAAACCTATGAGATATAATCCTGTTGACATCGAAGAATTTAGAACCCAATTACAGGAATTAGAAACATCACAATTAATACAAAAATCAAAAAGATCTCATTCTAGTCCAGCATTCATGGTAAGAAACCATGCAGAAATTAAAAGAGGAAAAGCTAGAATGGTAGTTAATTACAAACAACTAAATCAACATACTAAGTTCGACAGATATTTTCTTCCTCACAAAGAGACTTTAATAAATATGACAAGAGGAAAAAATATTTATTCAAAATTTGACTATAAATCAGGATTTATCAAATAAGATTAGCTGAAAAAAGTATACCATTAACAACATTCAGTAATCCACAAGGACATTACGAATGGACAGTAATGCCTTTCGGATTAAAAAATGCTCCACAAATATACCAAAGAAGAATGGATAAAATATTCGAACCTTATAATTCTTTTTGTCTAGTATACGTAGATGATATTCTTATAGCTAGTAAAAGTGAAGAAGAACATTACAAACATCTGTAAATATTTTTTCTTCTTTGCCGAAAGGCAGAAATAGTATTATCTAAAAAGAAAATAGAAATCTGTAAATCTAAAATAGAATTCTTAGGATTAAAAATAGACTCAAGCGGAATAGAATTACAAGAACATATTATAGAGAAAGTCGTTATGTTCCCAGATAAAATAGAAGATAAAAAACAACTTCAAAGATTTTT